>BQNB010102362.1:0-24264 GCA_026074375.1 Tanacetum coccineum | reverse complement strand
TTTTTGGGTAAAAGGGAATGGTTACCCCGGTAAAATAATTGTGTATTTGTGTTTTGATAACACAATAAGCTATTCGGCACTGTAAATAAGCTTACCCAAATGCCCCCTAACTTCTATGTTTTGTATTACACTACGGAGCCCTTTTGCGCCTAGGCCTTTCTTGACTTCTACGAGTTTCTTGCTTGTATGTAGGCTTTTCTCGTTTTTCCTCCTCTTTGGTTTCTGTTGTTTCGCTTAGCTTTTTTTCTGTCTTTTTTTTCCCTTCCGTATGTTCTTTGGCTGTTATGCTTTGATCAGCTTGCTCTGCCTTATCTGCTTACCTGTGCCTAGTTGTTTTCTCTTTTTGTTCTTTATGGGCCCGTAGGGTCTTTATGTGTGGCTTAGCTTTTCGCCCTATATATATCTTTGTTGGCTTTCTTTGTTCCTTTCTCAATTGAGTTTTGGCTGGTGTGCTTGTTTCTGCTTGTCCTGTCTTATCTTCGCCTATGTGCCTTGTTGTGATTTTGCATTTATGTGCCTGTTGTGCTTTTTTGCTTCTATGCATTTGTGTTTTTGCATTTATGTGCCTGTTTATGCTTTTATGCTCCTCTGTGTCCCGTGTCGGTATGTGCCTTTGTCCGCCTGTGTGTTTCTTGGCTCTATGTTGGTATGCTTGTTTTGTTATATGCTCTCTTTTTCGCCCCCTCTCACGTGGTCTTTTTGGTTGCACACTCATTTACCGGAGGTCTTTCTGGAAGCAGTCCCTCTACCGGTAGGGGAGTGACTGTCTACATCCCACCTCCCCCATACCTCGCTCATGCGGGATTGGGTACGGTTGTTGTTGTTGTTGTACGGAGCCAAATCTTTACCAAAAGTCAATATCTGATACCATTGGTCTCCATTTGTTCTATGCGTGCTTATGACCAAAGCTTTTATCTCTTTACTCATTGTTTGATGCATTACCAATAGCTTGCTTTGGACCTCGTCAACTCTTTCTATGAAATTAGTTCCAAGATTCATTTTTAGTTTATGGAAAATTTGGTATCTTTTAAGTTTGTTTTAACAGTAATGTCGATGTACCAAATCTAAATGTTATTATTTCATTCCTGCAATGGCTCTGGATCATTATATCAACTTTATTTGATTTGTGGTTGCAGATCTTATTCAGAAACTGATAAACAAAGAAATGCATGTTACTGCTGTCAAATTCAGCATTGAATTACAGAAAACTGATGTTTTTCCGCCAGTTCGTCTCTTGGAAGAGCGGAAATTAAAGTCTATGAGGGCTATTGAGGACACAAGACACACGAGTGTAAACGATCCTCGTATTTGTGTAATTTCTCACCCCTCAACTCTTCCATTGTTTCACGTCAATTACCTTTTTCTAACTCCTTTTCTTATGTAGAATGAAGTTATGATGAAAGAAATTAACACGTTGAAGTCAATTATCAAATGCATCGATGAGCATAACTTACAGTCAGAGTACCCAAAGGATAGTTTGGTTGAACATGTGAATAAACTCAAGAATGAAGTGCAAAACAGTAAACAAGCTATTGTGAAAACATCAAATGGCGATCCAGGATTCGGAAAACAACCAACAATTGCACATCTATGCAAGAAGCCTAAAGTAAACAGAACTCTGCAAACTGATGTGTCTGCTGTAGTGAGAGCTGTACTAGATGATACACCGATAAAAGAATCCCATTCACAGGAATCAGATGTGGTGCCGGATCATGTTAATCCATACCACAGTTCTCCAGGTGGGTCTAGTCCCATGGATCCAGGCCCGATTGCGAGTCCGTGTGGGTTTAAAGTAGTAAATTATGGTTTCGTTGGTAACCAGATGCCTGCTGATACTGGGCCTGGCTTTTATGTTGCACGACCAAATCCTCCATCTGCTAATAACTCAAATGGTTGGATATCAGATTGAACCCACTGTTCTGAGAGCCAGATGGGTCTCGGGAACCGAAGGAGCCATTGGTTTGATTTACTCGGCTAAACCGCCTGTTAGCTAACCTGTACCCATCAATACTGACCATCTTATTTAGTTGTATATTATGGTTTTTAAAGTATTTGTATGTAAAGTAATTTACAATTTTAGGTATGTATTGGTTTTTCGTTTTAAACTTATCAATGTTTTAAGAATTAGGCAATGATCTTTGTGTTTTTAACAGATGGATTAAAGGATTAAAACAGGTAATTTTTAGTATTGCTTATTCGGGTTGACTTCCAAGCACAAGATTGCTATTTTTTTATTGCCACATAATGTAATATTACACATGGTTACATATTACACATTTTTGCGGGAAGGAGGGTTACTAAACCTGCTACCTAAACCTTACAAAGTTGGCTCATTGCCAAGCAGACGAAGTCACCAAAGCTCGATTCATCCATCCAAGAAACAGAGCCCCATCTCGCTCTTCGAGTCTATACTTGTCACAGTAGTTCTCAAGCAATGTCTTGATGGTGGCATTCACATACGAACTCAGAGGGTATGGAGTGAATCCAGCTTTGATAAAACGTGATCTCCACATGCCAAGAAGCTCATGTCTCTCTTCCCTCTCAGCCCCTTCACATGCTAATATATTAACTATTTCACCAGCAAGGCAATGTTGTTCTACATTGATTCGTTCTTTATGATCCCTTTCTAGAGTTGCATCAATCGATTCAAACATAGCTGAATAGTAGCTGAACGCCTCTTGAAACCGGTCAAAAAATTTAGCAGTATTGACATTTGCTTCCTGCTCAACAAGAGTCACAACTTTTGGAGATAAGCTCTTGATGAGCCTTATGACCCTGTCCCTGTGATTTTGTGGATGCACAGTCTCATCTGGTAGGTGATGCAGCACCAATGCACAATTAACCACCAACGCCTCAGCAGGCTGAACCCTAAGATGCTGAATCTGAATATCTGAAACAGAAACCGGTATACCATGAAACTCAAATGGCACTTTACACGATTCTGCAAGCTTTGCGAGTCTCTGACCAACGATATTGAGTCCTCCACCCCTTGCGAATGCATTTCTAGAATCATCCATACCAGTGATCCTTAGCCTTGGTGGACCACCGGGGCGAGCTGCTAGAGCCTGGATTAGTGTCAGCCATTGACCACCCTGTGCAATCTGGAAATCAATTATATGGATTCTGTCTTCGTTCTTAATGGCTTCAGCAATCGCTCCATTTGCAGATAAGTGGCCGAACTTGAAATAAGGACAGGCTTCATAGAGTAACATCATATAAGAGAAAAGTTCAGCACCGGTTGGCTCTTTGCACTTTAATGATTTGCAGATAACACTACCAGAAGAAGATAACCGTGCCACAAGCCCTTCCATCATGTAAGCTGCTAATCTTTCTCTGGGCGCACCACCTACTGACACCAACGGGCGTAACATTGATATTAGCCCTTCAGCAGTTAGTGTTTTGTTTTCTGCAACTGCTTTAGCACAAATAAGAAGCCCTTCTTTTAAGTCTCCTATGGAAACCATCTTTTCCATCATTTGGTATTCATCGTTGCCTGGTATCACATTATCTGTGTCACACATGCCCCAAGAACCAGAAACATTAAACGACTCTGCAAAATCATGATCACTTTCAAGTATAGCTTGTATTTCACTAAGCCTGAGATGCAATTCATCAACATTGTCTTCCAACCCAGACCTAGTTATTTGAGAGGTATAAGTATAGTCAGGTGAATGATACGGTTCGGGTTGGAAGGAATGAGAATCTTGAAGTGATGTGGGGCTGCCATTTGAGGAGAAGCTGGCTGTAATAGAATTATTAGTGAGTTCAGGTGTCTGAACCGAAAACTGGCTTACATCAGTCGAATATAAATTCTGATCCGTGTGCTGCTCATCAGTCGAATATAAATTCTGATCCGTTTGCTGTTCTGTAGATGTTGTCCAGTAATATGGCTGGTTAGATTTCTCCATTCTTTTACTACCAATATTATGATCTAGGATAAAAGACTACTTTTAGTTTCAGCTCATAGGTTGTCCAGATCTGCATACAAGTTGGGAAGATAACTGTGAGTAAGTGAGTAACATACACATACTTAAGAGGGTGTTTGGGATTGCGTTTTAGAGGAAAATATCTAATTATGCGTTTGAAAAAACCCAAATAATTAGAAAACCTTTAGCCAACCTGTTGAAAAAAGTGCCGCTTTCTTAAAAAAATAAAATAAATATGAATTGACTTGCTTTTCTAGAACGCATGATTCTTTTTGCAAAAGCAATCCCAAACACCCCTAGAGTATCATTTGGGAAATGCCCTAATTGGTTGCCTAAAGTAAATAATAATATGCACTAAATCACATTCAATTGATATTCTCCTAATAGAACAGATCTATAGACAACAATTTCACAGTTGACCCAAACCTAAAGATGTAACTTTTAACCTGAATAAACTAGCAAGAAAAGAGATTTCAACAACATAGGCGTAAATACAAGTCGGCTTAACTTGAGGCATACAAGAACCATTTTCACACTGGCCTAGTAGCAGGGTGTCCCCAAAGTCTCAGAAGAGACCAGGGTTCAAACCTCGCTGGGGTGATTTTTTCTTTTTTGAAAGCCCCTTAAAATGGGCCGGTACTACTCTCGCCCAAGCACGCTTAATTGCGGAGCATTTGATGGGATCCGTTTATTGGAAAGTGATTAATAAAAAAAACAAAACCCTAATCATGAAATCAAAAATCTAAAAAGACCCTTATTACAAAAATCAATTATATTGAGGAGACTAATATAAAGATGAAATCTTGAAATGAAATAAACAAGAAAGAAGAAAGTACCTTTGTTTGTTGAAGGATGGTTTAGTTCAGTAGCAATTGGTTTTTATAGTGAGAATGAAAGCAGTTTAACGCGCTAGCTAGGTTTGATTAAAGTTTTAAAGTGCACGTGGTTCAGACAAAAACACAACTGACAACGAGTCTCTGTTTAGATTAAAATATGCCACTTCACTTGCATCGTGTTGTCTGAAAAAACTTACCACAAAAGGGTTTTTTAAGAAGTTATTATACCTTTTATATTAAAAGGGAAGATCGTTCCCCCGAGGCATATTAATGCATTGCCATTAAATGTTTCCTTGGATGTTTTGACCCGACCCGCTAAAAGCGATTAATACTTCATAGGCTACGTGTCTTCCTCTCCTCTATCCACTTTCGTTCACACCATTGTAAATACATCATAATCTACGTGTCTTCCTCTATTTTATCCACCGCCCCATTATCTCCTTTCTTACCTCTTTCATTCACGCCATTGATTTACCAAGATCCAAGCTTTGAGAAGGAGTATGGGAACTCCGATTATGATAGCCAAGTTGATCCTATTTTGTTTTACTCTCTTGATATACATAATCGATCTTCAGCGGTTACAGTGTTTCTTGGTCAAAATAATAACATGCAGTTTGTGGGTTTTGAAGTTGGTCGGTTGCTGACATTGGTGAGATTTGGTGGGTCGTTTGTTTTGTGGGTGTTCTCATTTGTTGGGGATTTACAGAGTGCTTATCTATAAGGGAAAGGTATATTAAAAATATTTAATTTTCATATTAGAGTTTTGTTATATTTTAGGGATTTGCTTGATTTGTTAATGAATTTTTAATTGGGGTTAATTCTATTTTTTGGAGAATTTGGTTAAATCAAAATCTGAGTATTGAAATTGGTATTTAATTAAGTTGGATTTTCATGGGTTTGTGTCTAATTTTGCGGGCTTTGGAATTTTAGGGTTTTCGGTGTGGTGAATTGTTAGTTATGGTTTTTGTCTAATTTTATTTGTTTCTAAAATTAAGGGT
Organism: Tanacetum coccineum; assembly: GCA_026074375.1. Taxonomy (NCBI): domain Eukaryota; kingdom Viridiplantae; phylum Streptophyta; class Magnoliopsida; order Asterales; family Asteraceae; genus Tanacetum; species Tanacetum coccineum. The sequence continues at coordinate 18,504 of BQNB010102362.1, read as the reverse complement.
TTTACACAATACAACCTCAACCGATAGCCTACAACTCTCTTCGATGTTGCTGACTTCTTTGTTTCCACCGTTCATGGTGTGTGGCGTTGTTGGTCGGTTGGTGACGCTGTTAAGCTTAGGTGGGTGGTGTGTTTTGCGAGTGTTCTGATTTGTTGGGGATTCAAAGCTAGAGGATTTTGATAACGAAAAGGTATATTGAAAAGATTTAATATGGGTATGTTGTATTCGACCCGTATCTTGGCGGGGCAGCACGCCATCGTGCTTGCAGCCATGGCGGGTCGCATACCCTTTTATACCATCATGAGATCTCAAATTTGTGCCCAACGTTTTCTCTGAGGCGATCTGTGTACGCTTATGGTGCGCTTTGCTGATTATACCTTATATGTTAATAGTCAAGATCGTTCCCCCGAGGCATATTAATATTCTTGCGTTTTAATATAAAGGTATAATTTGGTTCAGGTTGTGCTGGAATTTAGATCTTGCATTGTTGTTGGTCTTTCAATATTTGGTTCGGCTCATGTTTATTGCTTTTTAAGCAGTTTTTATGTAATAAGAATCATTATAAGCGCTTTTAAAACTCAAATGTTCATGGTCTTTCAACGTTGCGGAAAGTGGAAGGATGGCGGAGAGCGAGAATCACTCGCCTCAGCAACCTCCATAGGCGGGGCGGTAGATAGAAGAGACGAAGACACGTAGCTTATGAGGTTTTAAACGCTTTTACCGGGTCGGGTATAAGATGATAATGATAAAGGCTCAAAGAGGCTGTGATGATAATATTTGAATGTCTATAATCGGGTTCGATTATACCTTTATATTAAAGGTCAGGATTGTTGTTCCAAGGCTGTTAATAAATGCATTTGCCATTAAATGTTGCCTCGGATGTTTTGGATTACGTGCATCTTGGCGGGGCAAGTTTTCAAAGTTTGCAGCCATGTCGGCCGTATCCTCATATCTGACATATCCGATTCCTTACTTATCTGAGCCTCAAAACAACAAAATAATTACTTTTTTGCATTCCCATTGAGCAAAAATGTGTAGTCATGAATAAGATGTGAGGTAGATCTTGAGGGTATATACTTGCGACTCGGAAAGTTGGAATAAACGTGAAGGTCTTCATATGTTTACGTCGGAAGGTAACCATATTTTTTTTGCTTTTTTCAATACCTTAGGAATGAGGTGGTATAGTTATTTGTTTCTTGAAAAATAAGATATTTTTACGTATTTAAGTAGTTCAGACTATCTAAACTAATTACTTTTGGTTTCTTAAATGAGTGCAGCTGCCGGTGCACGTTCGGCTTGGGAGCGGCTATTTTCATTTCAGACCCCCTATTGAAATTGAGCCTTAGCATATTAATGCACCCGTTTGCTGAGAAAACATCCGCAGTTGTAACTAACAGGTTATAGAATAATTGTTTTTCTTAATTCAGAATTTTATGTGTTTGGTCATATCTGCCATTGGAATTTGGCTAATAAAATGTCTTTGTTTGCAGAAAAGGTCACAATGAGGTCAACAAGGTTGGAAAAATGTTGGAGATTCACAAAGCACTAGCATCTGAATTATAAATGCTGATGAGGTGAATACTTTTTTGCATATATGTTTCTTTTAGCTGCATGCCTGTTGTATGCATACGGCTGTTATCTTTTTTCAGAACATATATACGGCTGTTACACGTTTCTTTTTTGCACGGGTCGGGCCGGGTTTGTAACAGCCGTATATATGTTTCTTTTTTGCATATATGTTTCTTTTACTAAAGATGGCTCTTTAATGGATGTTAATAGATTAACAAATTTGCGTCATGATCATGCTAATTTTTAGCATTATGCTGAATCTGTTTACCTTATGTGGGTGTTTGGGTAATTTTACTCTTTAAAACAACGTATTTAGTCTTGTTACTTAGGATTAGTGAAGTATGAGAACCTAATGTAGGAGATACTGTTTGGGATTGCTTAATTAGTCCGTGTATGGTGATACAAGCAACTTTAGGAAATAGTTTGCTTATATCACGTTTGTCTTAAATTGGTTTCCGAGGAGTAGAGAGATGAACTCTTATTTAAGGGGCTTTAAAAGCCAAATTATAATTATATACTTTAATTAAAAAGTAACAATGGTCGTTAAATGCTCTATTAAATGCTCTATCGAAACCCACCGGAGAACTGGGTTGACCCGCTGAAACATGTCATCGGAACCTGCCGGAGAACCCATTTAGAAGTTCGACCCGGGGATATTAAGCATTATTGCTTATACTGTGTTTACTCATCAGTATATTAGACACGTGTTTCCCATGTATCAACCACCGCCCCACTAACCGTCTCTCAAACCCATCGGATGTCAATATGATAAAATCAATCAGTATTTTTGAAGGTGTTTGAGGTTGCTTAATGTGCCTTTTGAAAATGATTATATGATATAGGGGTATTTAGATCATTAATATAATCAGGACATAAAAGAGGGTTAGTGGGTATGCGCCCTTTGACCTGTTTAGAAAATTGCTTTATTTTGTAAAAGAGGAAAGGGTCAAAACTCAGATCTTTAGCTCTAAGTGGAACCGAGACACTAACCAACCATTTGACCTATTTTGATAATATGAAGTTTACTTTCAAAAAGATAGAGTAATGACGCACTGTCTAATTTGAATGCAGGTCCTGTTCTAGCAGAAAGTAGCGGTGGATAAAAAATGCAGGTCGGCCACACTAGGTTAATACAATGGTCAGCTCTTTTATGTGAGCGTGATTTCCCTAAAAAGGTAATATTTTTTAATACTATATCGTTACCATAATAATAAACGCAATGTATACTGTTAAATCTCGATCCTTATGAAGCATTAGTTAGAAACCTGTTCGTGCCAACATTTATGGAATTTTAATTTATACACGTGTTTGCTGCCATGATGATAGGAGATAAGCATAGTGCATCACAAATTGCAACAGAAATATGTGGTTTCGTGACACAGGCGGATTCACTGAATTGGTGGAGGAATTTGAGAGATGTTTCATCTGCCCGATATGTCTACTAATTAACAAGAATTCACCCAGGAGGGCAAATTAAATCCTGATGACGAGGTAAACCGACATATATTGTTTGATGGTTGATGCTTAACTTAAACTTATATGGTCGTACATGTATAGATTATGCTTTAGTCAAGGTCAACAGACTTATGAATCTAGGTATAGGTGGCTAATGTGAGATCGGGCAGGCCGGTTAACGGTGCTCGGTTTAGCTAATTATTAACGCCTTATGAGCTTATTAATTAACGCCCATAGCTTATCTAAGTCTATAAACTGTTAGGCACATAAGACGTTAATAATGATCCTACTGAATCGATAAACTCTAAATGAGCCTTCTTATAAAATATGCAAAGCCACTACCCCTAAATTTGTAATGTGTATTTTGTACTTCTAAAGCAAGGTCATGTGCAGCCTGCGTGAAAGGATTTTATTGTGTTATCGGGGTACATTGTTGTCTGAATGTGCATGCTATATTGCATAGTTTTCTCTATCATCAAACAATATAAAAATGAAGTGCAAAATTCCTCTATATATTATTAACAACGTTTTTAATTCTAGCATAAAATGATGCAGCAAAAGTTGTAACGGCTTTTTTCTAATCGTATTGGTTGTTGCTTCATGTCAGGATGAAAGGAAGCTAAAAAGACAGAGAAGAAGCAATCCAATAGGGAATCTGCTCATAGATCCAGACTGCGCAAGTAGGTAAACAATTTATTATCAGTCAAAAAACTACTTGCACAATCATATATAGTAGGGTTGCAACTCTCAAGAACACCCGCAATATATTACTATTTAAACCCAAACATTATCGCACATAACACATTCGGTTGTAAGCCAATAATCCAAACAGTGAATATGACATAAAATATGAACGAACCCTAGAGGAGAAAATGATTTACAATAAAAACAATGATTAGGAAAAGAGACATTGAAAAATTAGTTAGAGATAATACCTCATCAGTTAATGCTTCAATTTTTAGGCTAGTCTCGAGTGTGTTAAATGATCTGTTTAGAATTAGTTGAGACTTAGATTGCTGTTAGATATGTGTGTATTTGAATGCGTCGAATAAGCGGTTGTTGATGCGCTATGAATTTTGATTAAGGTCAAGTTCGACTTGATGTAAAAATTTAGGCTACGCTCTTCACATCAGTTTCCCAACATAACCTTTATACAGTTTCGCTCCTCGGTGTCGGTTTCTAATGTCTTGCACTTTTTTTCCTTCTCAGATCCTGCTCTGCATTCGGGTATCCAAGATCAGCCTCTGTTGACTACGCATTCAGAACTTTGGCAAGATGTAAAGAAGCGTGTCATGACAAAACAGTTTCACAAACTTGCAGTAACCAAGAACACGATGGCTCAAGATCTGAACAACATGCTTTGAGAACACGTATGTTATACCAACAGAGGTGACAATAGGTTATGTACCCTGCTGTACATCAGGGTACATAACCTCCTTATGTTGCTTAATTCTTCAGTTTTGTGATTTTTAATAACGCTTTGTTCGCTAGCCATTGCAGGCGACTTGCTAGGATATAACGACTTAGGTGATTACAGTGGGTGAGTTACTGTAATGAATAACACGATGGCTCAAGACCCAAGCAACATGCCCGAAAAACACGTATGTCCGACCCACATAGGTGAGAATAGCTTTTCCCACGCTGCGTTGTCAACTATTATTGTTGTGCATTAAATTGTTTCTTCTTATGAATTTTGTTTCTTTTTTATATTATTGGCAGTGGCGGTCACATGTAAACCATCATCTTTCAATAACGGCAGTTGAAAAAGATCATTTACACATACTTTGCCCTATTTTGACAAAAAAACAGCCTCTTTTCACGCCTGCCATACCAGTTAAGTATATTAGTGTTCGGTTAAAAACTAATTTTTTTAATAACTACTGGACCAGAGCACATAGCACATTCAAATTATAACTTTCATAAAACTGTGTGAAAAATGCACACGTTTGACTAAAACTAATACTTTTCATATGATATATTGCAGACACGTACGTGGCACTTTCGAAGTCGTACATGCGCTTCAGATCAGACATTAGGTAAGCATAGACTAGCGATGGTCGGAAACACAAGCTTTCGAGGCTGATGAAACATGCAACAAGTACATGCGTACTCTCTAACTTCTATCCGGTATTGATTGGAGAAAATAATGCATCTGTCAACACAGGTAAGCGTGTCATTCGGGGGTATGTAAGGCGTGTTTTTGTTTCATTTCATTACACATAAACAATCGACGTCGCTACCCGAAAGTCAGAAATGGTACCGACAACATCAGAAGTGGCATCAAAATTAAATCTGAAACCACATCCTCGGGAGGATTATCAATAATTGCGCTATGTTGCATTGAGGTGTAGGTCCCTAGTGGTGAGCTTTTTCTTCTTTCATATTAAGACACACTGACTGCCAACAATAAGTTCATGTACATAGGCTTTCTACACCAAATTTCAGCAGCTAAGTAACTTATCAAAATTCCGCAAATATAGTTTTCTGCGTAGAGTTTTTCGGCAACATAAAGGCTTTAAAAATTCAGTATATACATGCTATTCTGCCCGGTGCAGGTAAACCGAATACTGAAGGGTTTGGTTCGGGTTCAGGGGATGGGAATTAGGGTAGGTCTAATCTGGGTAAGAGTTTTCGGACTCCAAAGGAGATATTTAAAGGACTTGATAAGTTTGTTATTTGTCAAGAACGAGCTAAAAAGTTTGTCTTTTATGTTAAAAATAGCATCTTTGTTGTTGCTTTACAATTCTTGGTTATAAATTTGTCTTATATCTTTAGTGTTGCTGAATGAATTATTGCATTTAGAACGAGGTGCGACTGCTCCGTAAATGTGTAAGCGAATGTGAAAAAGGTTTGTTCATCGAGCACTGATTAGAATTCTGTTCATATAGTTGCTTCCGTTATTGATAGATCACAAAAGCAAGCACATTGTTCTCTGTTTGTTGCATTTGAAGAAAATAATATGTTTGTAGAGTATGCGATATGAAAATGTGATGTCATACATATTGAAGTATATGTTTTAGCTACAGTGTTCAGATAGTGAGCAAGATATAATAATTAACTTAGTTATGAACCCTGATTACATGCCTACATATCAGCTTTTATGAACAACCTTATAACATAAGGTAAGGTGTTGTTAAAGTAATGAGAAGCAAAGATAAGAATTATTTGAAGCGATAAGTTTGAGAACACTAAATACGGATTAATTTTTATCTTCTGCAATAAGTCTTATAATGACATTTCAGTATAAAGTTTAGTTGTGGATATTTATTTTGGCAGGATATAAACTTTCTACATCTCATGATCAGATCGAATCAGTCGATTCAAGAAAACACAAGAAATTCTGCTTCATGCATTGAAGTCATTGCAGAAAGCTATTACAAGGTTAAACCAAGACTTAGCAAACACATGCTCTTCTAACGACCGAGTACTTGGTTCGATATCTATGTCGCGGAAGCTCAAATGCATGAATGTATGGATACACTTTATAGTTGTACGAAACGTACCAAGAGCTGTTCTTATGTAACTTTGAAATACCAATTTTGTTACAAATGGTCGCGTATGTTTTGGGTTATGCTATATTGGTTATCAATACGCGTTTTTTTAACCCGTCCAATTAACGACCCGATACAAAGCGCATCGATTGAATACGTCGATTTAAACACGTCGCGGCGAAGCGCGGGCTTAAAACCTCATTTCACTTAAATACAAATATATCTCACAACACTAGCATCACGCACACTCAACTTTTTTTCTTTTCTTATTACCACTAATCTAAGTTAGCTCTATGGTGGAATTTGGTTGGGTTTGAGTAGTAATTTTTCTAACTTGTGTCTCATAGACACATGTTAAGAATGAGGGAATTGCATATATACCCATTAAAACTTGAATATTTGCATATATACTTAAAACATAAGTTTTTAACGCATGATGTACAATGCAAGTTAAGCATATTTTAAGTATATATACAATTTGCTCTTGTTAAGAAGGATTTTACTATCTGAGTGTCATTTTCTAAAGTTGTGAGACTTTATATAAGACCTCTCAATAACTGTACACACAAGCTATAAGCTCTCTTTAACTTGTGACTCTCACACACTAAGTTAGAAAAACCCATTAAGAAATACCCCATACCACCTATGCCCACTTTTATCATCTTATCAAGTCAAGCATCGCCTCAAAACTTTCAAGTAAATGCACCGTCACATTTTTCAATAAGATATCCAAATTTTTATTAAAGTGCTCACCCAATCTATTTCTAGCTGTAACTTTTTAATGTATTTGGTACTTGATGGTTTATGTTTTTAGATAAACAAAAAAGACCAAAGAATACCAAATCAAGCAAAAGTTACACTCCAAACTTCGCGACCTAGCTAGCAACTAAACCCCGAACAAGGTAAACCATCCCGCATGACTCATTGAGCCAAGTCGAGTACTAGCACTACACGAATCTAGATTATACGTTACGTGATTTGAACTTCAAACATCCTTTAAAGACTCAAAACGCAAAAGAAAATCAGGTTCTAGTCCAATTTAGTACCATGCATTGTGTCAAGTTTCCATTAAGTCCAGCCAAGTGACTATAAAAGAGAAAAGGATAATAAATTTACTTCAAGCATATCAGTCAGGGTTATATATATATGCCAACATACTTCATATATGGTTATATTTGTGAGATATATTTGTTGCAGCATTTACAGATAACAAGTAGGCTCATGATCGATGAAACAGATATTGCCCTTAGGCTGCTTCTGCAAATCCAACTCGCGAGTTACCATAGTCGAATACCGTATGGTATTTACCCATGAAAATATCACCCAGGATCCTGCATCATATTATTTCAACTGTTAAACCCTAAAAAATACATCTAAAAGTGAAGTTAAAACTGTGTGTGCACATACACAATCATATCTTAAACCACATTCAAGTGGTAAGGTTTTGCGAAAAGTATAGTTGGCAAGAGTGATGGTTCGCACACGAATTGGGTTACGGGTTAAAACTAGTCATTTAATACGGGTCCGTATGGGTTGGACCAACACCTCTAGGTCCATTTTTGAATATATATAATGGACCAAATTACATAAATTAGCAACATACAAACTTGTTAATTTTATTAGTTTGGGAACTAAAGTCTTCTTTTCTTCCTATTAATAATGAAACTTTAGTTTGGTAACTAGTTTAACATTATAATTACCAAAATAGATGGTCTAAAACGCTTTGAAATTACCAGGTGCGACATGAAAAACTATAATAACCAAAATAATCAATCTTGAAAAGTATGTCACTAAGGTGGCGTTTGATATCGACTTAATTGACTTAATATCAAAGAAACTAATTTTTTCTAAGTCATATGAAAACTGTTTGTTTGTGACTTAATAGAAAAAGATGACTTAAAATATTAAGTAATAAAACTGAGTGTGTCGCATTAAGTCATCTCTTAATTAAACATGAGTTAATAAAAAAATTTAACAAACAAGCCCTAAGTCTTTATAAGTAAAACACTTTCAAAGTGGTATGCTTTAAAAACAGACTTTGGGCAATCTATAAAAAATTTCGACCCAGTTGACCGGTTGTTCTGCCAACTCTTTAATCTGAACCATTTCAGACAATGAACAACCCAATATCAACCCATTCATAACTAAATTAGTCAAAATTCCACATATAATTAAACGTGATCATACCATAGAGGTCCACGAGGAGGTGCCACATCCATAGCAGTGAATCCACTGATGCATTGTGCTGCTTTTCCCTCACCAACTTTCAAGATATACTGATCGTCCATCAGAGGGTGAACAAAGGAAACTATATTAGATTAAATAACAAATAATTGCCCTCCAATGAAAAACCATTTGACTAATACAATATGAACGATATAATAAACGGATACAACATATAAAGTACCTCTTGAGGGGAGAGGTCAAACGTTCTACCACCAATAGTAAATGCGATATTGGGCATGGAGGAAAGTTTGTTGCAGTCAACTCCAGATTCTCCCATTGGACTCGGCAACTTCTCACAAAGCTGAATTTTCAAACGTAAATGTTTCCATCATAATTTCGTTTTAATTTATATTTCTTATTTGTTTATGAAGAATTCACTACCTGATCAGCATAGTCAATTATATCTTTCTCACTTTGGTTCCTCTTGATCTGGTTTTCCATCCAACCAACTGCCATTTCACAATAGTTACACATCTCATCACGCAAACCAGAAGATTTGCCATTGTTCTTGTCAACCACGGTCTCAATGATCATGCTGTCAAAACAAAGTTGTTAGCTTATGGTGATATATCACACAAACAACATGACTTTATGTTGTACATGTACATATAGTGTATGAATGATAAATATAGGCTTTTTTTTCCATTTACAGTCTATGATGTTTTTCTTTCTTGTTTATCTATCTCCTATAATGATAAAGAACATTAACATAACATAAACATGATTTCAAACTAGAATATACTCAGAATACAAGCATGTAACTGACCCTGTATCATGAGATCCATCAAAGGTGCATAGCTTCATTTGAGAGCAGATTTTATCAGGCCGTGTCTACAAATCATCAGATAAAAATGGTTAATTTTTTCGAAAATAAATTCCGTGCAAGTGAGATGCAGCACCAATTATGCATGGGTTGTGTTATTATCTCAAATGGGTCAAATAACCTCATAAACCAGGAATTGTCAAAGAAATTGAAAATCGACCACAAATTTAGCTTGGGTGCATATAAACTTCCTAACTCGTTTAATTTATAAATTTAGATGATCACTTTATGCACAAACCATTTTTAAAAGCAAAAATAAAATATGTGCAAGAAAGAGTTTTCAGGTCAACCCAGCTGGCCCATTTTGACCCGAATAAGCCCACGGTCAAATCAAACCATTCAGGCCCGCCCATCTTTCACCTCTACAAACAGGAAAAAGAACATAACAGAACTATGTAAAGGTACCTCAGTTAACAGCATCTCAATAATAGTCTTCCCATAATGATCGACCAATGTCTTGCATTGTTGGCTCATTACACCCGCAGCACCAATGGCTTGATTGATTTGAGTAATAACAGCCTATAGAGTTGAAAAGGGCCGAGTAGTAGTAAAAAGATAAGAGACAACATATATGAGTTTGAAACAATAATAGATCTAATTAAGTAATCAGACATCTAATGACACTAGAGTATTATGTAATTTGGAAGACTATTCTTTTACAACCTCGTAAACTGCTCATTTATGAAGTTCAAAAGGGGGGCCAAAGAGTGTTGGTGGGTCAACCAAGCCCAAAACATCCCGCTCTTTTATCTGTTTTGACCCATTACCTAATCTATTTGACCTTTCATTTTGCAACCGCAGACCACCTAATCATGTCTGTCTGGAACCAAGCAGGTTACAAGCATCAACATTGCATACGCGTTCACTTCAGTTCACAATAAATAAAACCCGAACCCCACTTTTCTAGTCTGTCTATTAATGCAAATTCATTGTCAAAAAAGTCTGTTGTAATAAGGACATGTGTATATAGGTAGACTCATTCCCACAACAGTTGACTGCCTCTCTAGCACACGTCATTTGAAACGGTACCAATAGTAGACATAGATAACGCAATAACCCTTTTTATTGAGCGGAGACAGAAATTTAAGTTTGCAAACGACGCCTACATTATGTACTGTAATAGACCTACCCACCAAATTTAAGTCATTCTAATAAGATATTCATAAATTGTTACACTAAGCTAAGAAGTGTAGCACGGCTGGCAAAATAAAACTTTACTTGTGTAGAAGATTATAAGAACATATGGTGTATCCAGTCTCGAGCTTTCGCCGCTCGGACTGCGGGGAATTAGTAGATGATAGAATAGATTTGTAGGCCCGAGCCCGGTCTGTAGAGTTGGGTCCATTAGGGTTTCTATGTATTCGTCTTTAAAAATATCGTATGAATGAAACATATCACCCACGGGGAATTCATCGTTCAACATATACATACCGTTGGACCAGCCAACAAAGAGGTTCCAGAGTCAGCAATTGCTGCACAACCATCTGAGCAAAATCCTGAAATAAAAATAATGATCTCAGAAAACCTATAAAACTCAGAGTTTTAACAATGTCTCGAGAAGATAACAAGGAGTGCAGAAAAATTACCAGTTGTGTTGTCACCAATAAGGACATCACCCATGTCGAACTAAAACAAGAAAAACAGCTAAATCAGGATTAAAAGAACTATCACAATGAAGTTAACGATTACTTATATCTATTAGTGGAAATATGAATAGAAGAGTACTCGCCTGCCAATAGCCTTTTTGAGTCACAGGGACATACGTGTGATCACCCTTGAAATGATTAGCATCAATCCCACCAAACACAAGTTCACCCCCTTCATTCTCTTCGACATTGCGATTTAGCCAAAATGAAAATACAGGTTCTTGAACAAGACCTTGTTCCACCATGTTGTACCTAACATAAATTAAATTTACAAAAATTAAATTAAATATTATATAAAACTCCTGACAGAAAGAAAAAAAATCAAAGTTCAGTAAACTACCAAACAGGAACAGCATCCCCAACAGATATCTCTTTAAACCCAAGGCCAAGAATACCGTCAAATTTCGCTGCCAAGAAAGTTACTCCAGGCTCTTTGGTTGCCTCGATAAAATCCTGGAGACAGTGACATGTCAAGATGAAGAAACTCGATGAAAAGATGGCACTTTACATCGATATGCAAGAATCCATATAATATTTACCTGCTCGTTAACAACAAGATCACCAAGTGTGATAGAATCTTGGCTAAAAAAACCTGAGATCGAGCCAGTTCCATATTGAATTGCCGCAGATTTCCCTGAATTAGACATGAATATTATTAACAATTGAAGTCCTTACAAAAACAAAGTTGATATCAAAGCTCAAACAAACCATACCATTTTTCTTATAAGTACTTGATTGGCTAGACTTATACTTTGAGTGGAACATGCAAGCCACCTGCAACCATTGAATAGAAAGAGACATCACAAACGTGCGCAACGATTAACATTTTAATTTGTACATCAAATAACCAGAAAAGACGACACTCACTGAGAAGTAGCATTTTGCTGAAGGCACCCAAAGATTAGAGCTTCCAGTATCAAAAATCACGGTGAACTTTTGAGGAGGAGTACCGACACCAATCTCACCATAATACTGAGCATCCATGTAGTTGGTTAGAGCAATAGCGTCACTATCTGAGTCCCTGATATTACCAAGGATACCAGAATTTCTTCCAGCATATCTTTCTTTTGAGCCCGCGTGTCCACTAAGTTGGTTCAATTGGCTGATTTTCCTCTTCTTTAGTCCAACTCTAACCAATTTACCATTAGCAGCTGAATAAGCAGTAGGTGCGAGAAGAAACAACAGGAACGACAAGAACAAGCTCGCTTTGAATAGAGTACCCATATCTAGCTCTGCAATCAGGGCTAAAGATTCCTCTTAGATAGCTATTAGCAGAATTAATCCACACGGATATATACAGAATGAATCAGAAACCGGAGTCTAAAGTCATCATCTTTCATATAAAACGTTACCAGAAACACAAGGCAAAATAGATAAATAAATGCCAACGTATATGATCCAGTTACATATGTGAGCAAAAAGGTTTATCATATTATATTCTTGTAGTTTTACAGTTATATCAGTTTCATCATCTTAGTCTAAAACTAACAATAAAATTGATTAAAATGCTCAATTTGATTTATCAGCTATGTCACAGTAATTAATTTGGTCAAAAGTTAACAAAATCGATAAGGCTATAGTACGAAAATGTGAATGGCCAATTATAAAGTTCAAATGATCAACACATCAGAACAAAAAAACAAACCCACCAAATAATATTAAGCGTCTTTGTCATAAGATATCAACACACTTTTCCATGTGTTATGTTTTAGTCATCGCCCTCTTTTTACATTATTATTATTATTGAAATATGGCTTCGTTTTTCATTTAAATACTCCCTCCGAAAATTATTGTCTCTAAAAAAAAAAATACACATTTTAATAAAAGTGGGATCATCACTACACTCTTCAACCAATCAAATATAATTCTCACTCACTAAACTCTCTTTTGATCGATTGACACAAAAAAGAGACTATTATTTTGGAACATACCAAAATGAAAAATGAAAACTATAATTTTGAGATGGAGGAAATAAATTTGTAGGGATAATATTTTTTTTTAAAAGCAACTAACGACCTCAGTATATACACTACAGATCTGACCTTATAAGCATCAAAAGTAATATGATGAACATATACAATTTCGATGTTTATATGCGTCATCTTTTAACGAAAAAAAGCATAAACCCTAGCCGATCCTTAGGTTTACAACTCACACAACATAATTCCTAATCAGATCAAACATCAATGCAACATACCAAATCACAAACCATAAACCTTAAAAAAATCTTTAAAAAAAAGATCAGTTACAATCAGTCCACACAAACAAAACATATATAAACATGAAATCCATACATCAAAAGTAACAAAAATATGGGATGATCGAAGATGATTGATAACGTAAAATAAAAGAAAGGTGATAACCTGCGTGAATACAAGAATGTTGGAAGCGTGTGTGTAAAGCAAATAGGAGGTTAGGCACGACAAAAGTACAGAAGAACAAAAGCAGTTTTGTTTATGTTGTACTTGTAGTGTGTAGTTGTCAGTTTACTTGTCTTTCTTTATGTGCGTAACCCCTTTCAGGTTATGTATGTTGTCAATTGCAACCCTTTTATTTACAAGATGTATGCATAAAAAGGTTTCAAAAGATCAAGATGTGTTGTGATTAAATGAGAAGATTTTTTAGAATGAGAAGTAACGGAAATAACAATAAGCACACATTAAAAATGCATCATCTTAAATTATATGTATCCTTAATCTTTTGAATACATCATAATGTATTTTCTAACTAAAAATTAGATGCATATATTGATAACGTCAAATATTTCATATATTTTTGTGTCAATTTCTCTTATAAAATGCTTATATTTGTTTTGTTTTTATATGAACATGTATTTAATTGTTTCATATTTTGTTTTTAGGTAAAAGTTGAGCATTGAAACAAAAGACGCGAAATTGGAAGATTTATTGAAGAAAAATGCATAAGTTGCTGGACCAGCCTTTAGTTACGGCGTAGTTGCCTCGTAAAGGCTACGTCGTAACCCTTGTTGCTGCAAGACGACTAAGTCTATTCATCAGAAGACTAAGGTGTAACAACCGTGTAAAGGCCACGCCATAACTCACTTCGAGATATGGGAAGATCTTGCTGACATGACATCACAACTACGGCGTAACTGGATCGACATGGTTACGCCGTAACTTTGGAAGAAATAAAAGCCGTAAGTTTAGAAGAAGATTACGGCGTAACTATTCTCTTTGGTTACACCGTAACCATGCCATGTATGGTGATTTATTCAAGCATTAAGGAGGTTATGGCGTAATTACCCACTTAGGGTTACGCCGTAACTAAGTCGAGCCTACATATGCAAGCCCTAATTCAGCTGATTTCGTCATTCTCACTCCACAAAATTTCAGAGGGACTATTAAGGCACCATCCTAGGCATTTTCTAGCATCACTCCACCAATTTCCAAGGGAGAATTCAATTCAATCCATCATTTGTATTAGTTAATCAACAAGCAAATTGTATCAAACTTAATGTTTAATCCACTCATGATTCATAACATTATGTTTCTTGTATTTTATACTATGAGTGGCTAAACAACTTATGTGTTAGCCTAGTTATGAATTTATTATTGCATTTATCTCAATTTCTTCGTTTAATTATTGTTTTATGTGGATACCTTAATTGTATATTGATTGATCCCCGCGTTTTGGTAGTGCTAAGGCTAATGTAGAGCTTCTTAGCTGGTTAGTTGGTGTGAAAAATTGAAAGCTAGGCTAGTAGCTTAATCGTGTAGGGTGGTGATGCGGAGGTCGTAGGACTTCAACAAGAAGCTTTACAATCCCCTAGGCAGTGCACCTAATCATTGTAGTGTAGTATAGGCAAGACTCGGGGGTTGTTATCGTTCTCTAGGGGAATAGCACTGTGAAGGCCGGATTGAATGTTCACTAAGGTCTAAGGGTTGAAGGAAGATTATTTTTGTATTTTTATGTTTTATGAAAGCAAGTAAAATATCAGGTTTGAAGGGGTTTTGATTTAGCTAATGACTACTCTAATTGCAATAGAATAAACTAGAAAACAATTATACAACGAAGCGTATTCACCTGGGATGCACTACTCCTTGCTAGCTATCCAATTCTACCTATTGCTTTGTCACACTTGAGATGTAATGTCCAAAGGTTCTACCTCCAAAGGGATTCCTATAGTCTCATCTACTTCTTCTGGGTAACTCACGGGCGGTGTGTATACCTCAACTGATGGGAGGACTTGTGGGGTACTTTGTGGGCTTGGATTATCTTTCTTATCCTCCATATCACCTATAGGCTCATCATATGCATCTAACCATGACATGAACTTAGGTATCTTCACCATAACTATCTCACATTCTAATTCCTCCTTATATGTTTTCTTAGATTGTGACTTAGGCAATTCTATCATACCATCTAACTTATGGGTCATTGCTAAGGAGATATTCTCAAAAGTTTGATGCATTTGGTCACTTCTTCAAAGGGCCTCACTAACAAAAGTTGATCCTAAACACGGAGGTTGTTCAATGAGATCTAACCTAGGTGAAGGCTTATATGGTGCATAGGTTTCACTAGTGAGGTACTATGTGTGCGAGGATACTCTACTCCACCATTCATCATTTTATATATTTCCTTAAGATTCTCTAAGTCGCTTTTAAAATCTTCCGGATAATTTTCATGGTAATATTCTATGAAGCACTCAAATTGTTCTTTCGTTAACGACTCAAGTGTGATTTCATCCGCCATAGTGACGAATGACATATTTACAAAAAACTACACAAAGAAGAGATAGACTACGAGAAAGCTAATTGACACGAAATTAAATCTCACTTAATAGGAATCTTATGAGTAGACCTAAGCTAGATTGAATTCGAAACCTACGGTATTCCTCGGCAGCGGCGCCAAAAACTTGATGCGGAGGTCGTAGGACTTCAACAAGAAGCTTTACAATCCCTTAGGTAGTGCACCTAATCGTTGTAGTGTAGTATAGGCAAGACTCGGGGGTTGTTATCGTTTTCTAGGGGAATAGCACTGTGAAGGCCGGTCGAATGTTCACTAAGGTCTAAGGGTTGAAGAAAGATTATTTTTGTATTTTTATGTTTTATGAAAGCAAGTAAAATCTTGGGTTTGAAGGGGTTTTGATTTAGCTAATGACTACTCTAATTGTAATAGAATAAACTAGAAAACAATTATACAACAAAGCGTATTCACCTGGGATGCACTACTCCTTGCTAGCTATCCAATTCTACCTATTGCTTTGTCACACTTGAGATGTAATGTGTAAGTATTTCCTACTTCATGAACGAATTACACGAACCCGCCGTCTATGTAATATTCTGTTAGGGCAACACACAAGTAAGGTAGTATGAAGACTATTACAAGGCCCCTAAGAGTACATTACACGCATTAAAACACTTAAAAGGGATCAACCATATTAGGGTTAGGTAGTTTGAAGACTATTACCGATGGTATCCTTTCTACACACTTGCGTTTCCCTAGACGTCTATGCCAATTTAATATCTTATGGCTAGTTTTCTAGAGCCTAACGCGCACATTCATCAACAAGAAGCAATAGGAAACAAGAATTATAAATTATAATCAATTGTACTCATTGAATCTGTCACAAACAATAAGATCTAATCAACTAATGACAAGTTTCATGCATACCCAAATAAATACTAGATGAATTAGCCAAGCATACTTGAATAAGAACAATCAACAATAAGAATTGAAGACATGATAAAGATATAATCAAGGATCCAAACCATTACAAGATGTTTATGAATGGAATAAGACCTTCTAAGTTGCTGGAAAAACACCTACCCAAACCTTAGAATCGGACTTAGGGTTGGGGGCTTAATAAAAACGAAGTTATGAGGCTATATTTATAGGAAAACCCTAGGTCGACAATCCCGACGCCGTCACCAAAAATCCTGGCGCCGTCGCGTCGTCATCTTTCGCTAGGTTTTAGATTTTCTCGTTGTGATCGCGTGGGCTATTGAATCGTCAGAATCCGAGTTCGTATAAAGGAGTTATGATCAAAACAATATCTGATACTTCGTGCGCAAGTGGGATAGTCTTCTTTATCTCGTGACGCCGAATCTTTTAGGGTTTCTTTAGGTCGGCTACGTTTTGACGCTGTCATCAAATCTCTGACGCCATCGCTAAAAAGATTGCGACGGCGTCGCATTATGCTTGCGACGCCGTCTCCACGCATTGTTTGCACAATTCTTCGAGAGATTTGGTGTAGGTCCGTAGTCTTGTCCGTTTTTTCTCCAAATGAGCCCAAGTCACGTGTATTTCCTTCAAATGTCATCCAAGTGCTAAAAACCTGAAAACAAACTATTAAGCACATAATCCGGGCATATTTGCATGATGTTGATAGAAATAATGCCTAAAAACATTATTAATATTTTTCACATCTTTACGTTTTGATAATCACAAAATATAAAAACATTCAATGTAAAATTAAACGTAAACAAGTAATTAGTAGTAAATTTTCATTTTGAAAATTATATCACTTAAAGGTATGAATAAATAAATGCTTAATGCATTTTATGATCAAAGGAAATTTTTATTCAACCTCACACTATTATAAAATGTTGTAAATTTTTTTATTCATTCTCACAAAACTAAGCTAGATGTCGAGTTCTAATCTTAGCTATAACCAATCTATCACTACTTCACAACTTCTTCACTACTTTCATGACTTCACACTAAGCTAGATGGAGAGAGAATGAGAGAGAGGGAGAGAGAGAGAGAGAGAGAGAGAGAGAGGGGGAGAGAGAGAAAGAGAGAGAGCGAGAGAGTAAGTATGGTTCGGAGTGTGTGCGAGCATGTCCGTCTAGAGGAACGAACATCTACTATTTATATTACATGAATGTTACCTGATGACATGTGAATTCTGGTTGTCGTCTAGGCCCAACGGGGAAGTCGTCAGGCTGGTACTTCCTCTGTATTCACTGGTTTGGTTGTCGCGACATACCAGTCACTTATGGTGGTCCTGCCTTGTACCCTCCTGGTACACTGTTATTGTACCTTTTTTAGGCTAGCATTGACCCTACTGACTCCGGACCTGGTTCATCCTTCGATATACAAGCTTATCTAGAATACGTTTCTCGCCTAGGTCGTGCTTATCTGGCGAGGATGGCTAGTTATGTTTCTCCTCTGGAGGCTCGGGGGGAGACTATACCTCATTAATTACTAAAATGGACCTTCTGATGCAACATCAAAGAATGTTTTTTTTTGGATAAAGGGTTTCCCCGATAAATCTTATTACTCCAAAAGACGTTTAAGTACAGGGTGAAGTCCACTATCACAGTCCAAT
>BQNB010102361.1:0-20683 GCA_026074375.1 Tanacetum coccineum | reverse complement strand
AGCAGATGATGGTTGTACTTTATGGATTAGACTGTATAGTAAGTATGAGTATGAAATTCGCTACCATCCAGGTAAGGCAAATGTGGTGATTAATGCGTTAAGAAGAAAGGAACGAGTGAAACCTAGACGTGTTCGAGCGATGGCTATGACCATTCAGTATGGAGTAAGAATAATGATATTGGCAGCCCAAAGTGAGGCGTTCAAGCAAGAGAACGTACGCGCAGAAAGGCTTCATAGGTTAGATTAACACCTGGAAAAGAAGGAGGACGAGAGTTTGTACTTTGTGGATCGTATATGAGTTCTGATAGTAGGAAATAATGAGAACGGTAGTAATGGATGAGGCTCATGCATCAAGGTACTTGGTACATCCGGGAGCAGATAAGACGTACTATAACCTTGGAGACATGTATTGGTAGCCACGTGTAGAAGAGGATATAGTTATCTATGTTAGCAATTGTTGGATTTGTTTAAGAGGTGAAACTTGTGATGTCAAAGACGTTTGGCTTACTGCAACAGCCTGAGATACTTGAGTAAAAATGAGATAGAATCACCATGGATGTTATCAGTAAATTTACAAGGTCAAAGTAGTGAGTACGATGTGATTTGGGTGATGGGTCGATAGGGACTGACCATGTTGGCTCTTCTTCTTAGCTATACAGAAGATTTTAAGATGTGAAGTTGGTAAGGATTTATATTGATGAGACAATAGCAAGGAATGGAATTCTGGTTACAATTAACTCAGATTGAGATGGATGATTTACCTTGTGGTTTTGGCAGACGTTATAGAATGTGTTTGAGACGCGGTTGAATTTGAGTAATGCTTAACATCCTCAAGCGGATGGATAAAGTGAACGTATGAGTCAGACTTTAGAAGATATAATAAGGGCATGTGTTATCGATTTGGTAGTAGTTATCATTTGAGATTACGGTGTGCTCGTTTGAAGTTTTGTTATGGAAATCCGCTTGTTCCCCTATGGGTAGAGAATTGGAGAGAGTACTGGACTGGACTTGAGTTAGATACAAGAACGACTGATAGGTAGTGTTGGTAAAGAAAATCCCTAAGCGGCGTCTATCATCCCAAAGAAACCATGCTGGTAATAGGCGTAAGCCATTAGAGTTCGAGGTGGGAGATCATGTGTTGTTAAAGGTGTCGCCATAGAAGGGCGTAATGCGTTTTGGAAAGAAGGGTAAGTAGCACCAAGATATGTAGGACCGTTTGAGATCCTTGAAAGGATTGGCCTTGTTGCTGATAGGTTGAGGTTGCCTGAGGAGTTGAGTTGTGTACATGACACATTCCATGTGTCGAATAAAAAAAACAATGTTTGGCGGATGCTAGCCTGCAAGTGCCATTGGATGAGATCAAGGTTGACAAAACTCTTCGTTTTGTTAAGGAACCTGTTGAGAATAGTGACCGTGAAGTTAAGAGGGTAAAATGTAGCAGAATGGTGGTAGTTAAGGTCCATTTGGCTTCGGCGAGGTCTTTAGGATTCAGGTAAATGAGTATCCAAACTTGTTCGTTGAGCAAGGGATAATTAGGTGTTTAGTTTTAAGTCTGGGTACGTAAAGGTTTCTTGTAGACCTTAGTATGCCCTCAGATGTGTTTGTGTGATTTTGGTTAAAGTTATTTTATGAATAAACTCAAAGTCGATCCAATTCTTCAAAAATGTTGGGCTTTGTAACAACTTATAACTTGGTTTCAAGACAGTTCTTGTTTGATGAGTTGCTGAGACGGTTTTAATGACTTTGTTACACAACTTAAGGTTTTTGACGAGTTTCCTCGATGACGGGCAAGGTTCAGGTAGTTGGATGTTTCTTTTCGTTTGGAGCGGTTATGTTGCTATGTGTACCCTTTTGTGGGCAGGCAAAGTTGTTAGCAGTAGATATCCTTGTCGAAAAGTTAGTTGGAATTCAAGTGGTACCTTTGTGTTAACTGGTCATGGGCAGGACTACTTGAAAGATAAGTATCCTCGATTAATTGTTTGATAATAATAGAGTTGAACCTTTTGGTTAAATCTCGGGACGAGATTTCTTAAAGGAGGGATTACTTGACAATAATGACTTTGAGCAGGTTAGTCTAAAACGTTAGTGTTGGACTTTTGAATCTGTTGTAATGTATGGGTTATGTGTTTTTATGCGTTATGTGGATTATCGTGTGAGTTGGTAATCAATCCATGAGAAGTGATCGTCTTCAATTGGGATTGGATTGGTGATGGATTTGGTTAATTTCCTTTCGTTCACTTTTGGTGGCAAGGAAATGACTTTTGTGGTTTTGGAGTTTTTGCGTTAATTGTGTAAGTATTATTACGTATATGTATTTTAGTGTTAGTAATATTAGGAATAAATGAGGTTTAGTAGTTAGGATAAGAAGAAAATGTAAATTTCTATTTTTGGAAATTTAGGTTAAATAAAAATGAAAAGTTATTTATTTTAAAAAGTCTAGTAAATTACGTTTACGCAAAAAGGTATATTCAAATTAGCTTAGGTTTTTATAAAAACTTAAGGTAATATAGGTAATTAAGTAACTTATTTGTTTTTTTTTTTTTATTTTCATAATTAAAAAGAAAAAATAATATATATTTATATATTATATAAGTATATATATATATATATATATATATATATATATATATATATATATATATATATATAAAAAAATATATGGCCGGTTAGGAGAAGAAAAAGGGAAAAAAGAAAGAAAATAAAAGCCCAATCCTAGTAAAACTCTAATAAGGAAATTTCGTTCTTAGGGTATTCTTAATATATATATTGCCTACATAATTTCGTTAAATAATAAAACATAAATATATAATTCGTATATCATATTAAGGCCCAATCCTAGTAAATTCGGGTCAGATTTAGGTCAGATTACGAGGTGTAAAACCCCCACTTAAAATTCGAATTAGGATTAGCCAACCTACAGGAGTTTAGTTATATGTGTCTATTAAAAATCCCCCAAAGTAGAGCTTCTGATTTGGAGTCTAAGTATGGTTTGGAGCACTTAAGAGGGGAAATAAATTAGTGGAAAAAACATGGAGATAGTAAACTTATGATATTGAACCTGTGATTTTTGGTAAAATTTATAAAGGTCAGTAGGTGTGGTTTAAAAAATAGTAAAGTGACACTAAAATTTTGCATTTTCGGGTAAATTATAGATACTTTGAACAAGTGTGTAAAACAAATTGGTTAACTGACGGGCATGGTGTCTGGGTGACCCATGAGGGTAATTAAAAACCTTACACATCCATCATATGATTGTTAAATGTGCTTAAGCTTTTGGCTTAGTAGCGTGTAACACGTGTTGTTTTGTTGTTTAGATTTGTGCTAGTGTTTGTGGAAGCTGCAAAGCAATTAGGTGAGTTTCATTGCCCCTTTTTCTTATTTTTTTCTTAGGGTGAAAAAGATGCTATGAGTTTAAATGTTTTTAGTTGCTGTAATTATGTGTTATGTGGTTATTGATTTGGTGGACGTAATTTAATACATGGCGCTTTGTGATCAATTAGAGTTGTTTTTGAGGTATGTGAGTTCGGTTGGAGAGTGGTGTTTACTACTCAATCAAATCCAACTGAAGGGTTGAAATAATACTCAATAATGTGTTGGTCCAGGCCTAAGTATAAGTTCCAGCTGGTAGACTTTTAGGTGCGTAAGTGACGTAATTTGGAGTGGATGAGTACGCCTACTCAGTGTTGTGATATGGGCATTCGGAATGTGTACGCAATACCAGGTGTATTGTTGTTTGAATTTTTTAGTAATCGCAGCAATTGTATGAAAGTTTTATATGTGTCTTAAACCTATTACTCTCACCAACATTATGTTGACGTTTAAGCATCATTTTCAGGTGAGCAACATGGGAATAAGATAGAGAGAAGTGGCTAGAAAGAGACCATAGGATGTTGTGAAGATTATTGCTTTATTGTCTTGAATTTTGCATTGTTTGGGTTATGAATAAATGTTGCATGGTTCATTTCAATTGGCGAGAATCTTTCGTTTCTTCAATATAAATGCGCCTTTTGGATTTTGTTAGTTTATGGTTTATTGTTAATGACAATTTGTGTCTATACTTTTGCTTATTATTGCATGTAGAATTCTCTATATAGACGACATTGGGTTGTGATGATATCTTTTCTCGTTACGCCTCGCGTTCCTGCCTTGGCGGGGTGTGACATTTTAAGTTTCTTCAAAAGCTAGTCGATGATAAATTACGTTAGATATATAACGTAATTGATTTATAATGCGACGATAGTTGATTAATAGCGATAAATTGTGTCGGGTTTTAATAAAATCGAGTCTTCATATTTATTAATATATATTTATATTAAAATTTTATTTTTTTATTTTTAAGTTTGCAAGAATGGCAATAAGTACCCTAGGGTGATAAACTTTTACAAATTTAGTCCTTTATTTATAAAGTATATATAATTTAAACCTTTAACTTTAGAACTTGGCAAAACAGGTCCTTATAGTTATATCTTTGAAATAATGACATTTTCAGTCCCTCTAGTTATAAATTTCAAAAAGTTACGATATATACCCTTATTGCTGAAAACATTGCAAATTCAAGTCCAAATTCTAATTTGATATTTTTTAATCAAAAGGTTTTGACAGGTCATGGCTTATTAGGAATAGCTTAAAATAGGATGTCTAACGTAACAAAAGTTTAGAAAAAAGATTCGTTAGCTAAAAAATCAAAACGAGTCGTTTTTAAGGTTTTAACCAAAAACGCATGGGTTTGTGGTTTAATGGATCAAACAAGAGTTTATATAGAATCTAACAAGGCTAATAAAAGTTATAAAACAGATCATGAGCTTATTGAACAAGATTTTGAGCTTACTTGAAGCCTAAAATGGGGTTTTTTTTGTATTTTTTTTTTTGAGTTCGTACGCCTAGAAACAACTTTAAGGTTTCTTTTTCTTGATTCTTGGCTTCAATTATGATCTTAGGGACTTCACTTGATCTTCCTTGATCTTGTTTAAGACTCCATTTGTGTGTTTGATAAAATTTTGAGGTGTGTTTGAATGGGGTGGGAGTTTCGGCTAGTAGGACTTGATGAAGCAGAAGTAAAAGTGGTTGAATGTGATTGATCAGGATATGACATCTTTGAATTAGTGCTAGCAGCACTAATAAAGGCTGAATGGGTAGGAGCAGAAGTACCTCTTGAATCATAACTTGAGCCACCCTTCACATCAATTTCAAGAGTCCTAAGCTTGTTGTATAGATCATCAAAGCTTAGATAATCAAGACCACCCTTTGTTTTAAGAGTGATGGCCACCTGTGACCAAGAAGGTGGAAGTGCTCTGAGAAACTTCATGTTACAATCTTCATTGTCTGGCTTAGCTTGCATCTGATTGAGTTGACTCAATATCTTCTGAAACCTGTCATAGCCCTTATGCAAACCCTCTGATTCAGATACCCTAAATTCTGAAAACTCCTGCTTTAGCATTGACTTCCTCATTTTCTTAGACTCATCATTACCTCCAAATCTGGCTTTGACAGCCAACCAGATATCCCTTGCATCATCTAGATGGTGAAAATCAGCCATATGATCCTCAGGAAGAGACTGAAGCAATATAGTTCTTGCTTTTGTCTCTCTTTGAACAGCAATGTGTTCTTCAACAGAAACAGGAGGAAGAATCATAATATTTCCTTTTGGATCTCTTCCTGTCCTTTTCCTGCTGTTTCCATTTAGAACAATGTTCCACAAGTTACGATCACTATTCATGATCCAATACTCCATCTTCATGGCCCACGTCTCATATTCTTCCTTCTTTAAGTAAGGAAATTTGGCATTATTGTTTGAGACAGTGGTTGTGTGATATTGTTGGAGTTGCTGACACTGGGTGGTTTGTGAGGTTTGAGAGTGATTTGGAGACTCAAAAACTAGTTCAGAGGTTGAGGCTGAGAACACAGGTTTAGTTGTTGATGGGAAAGTGAATGTAGATACTGATGGTGATGGCATAGGATATGTTTGTGATAGATTTTGTGAAGTCATTATAAAGTTTTTATGAGTAATAAAAGTAAAGTTTCTTTAACAGAGGCTCTCTCCAGGCTCTGATACCACTTGAAGGTCCATCCCTAGATAGATCTTCACGCCTGTTGAGGTTGTAGAGCACTTATGTAATCACAAGCAACTCTATGAGAGACTCTAACAAATGAAACTATTGTTTACGCGGAATATAAACAACAGAGTTAAAGAATTACTAAGAACAATGATCCTCTATAGATCTTTTCTATTGATAATAAAAATGTTTTTCTGAATCATTCAATCAGTCCCCTTTCATCTAAGGCCGTAGGTTTCTTAAATACACATGAAACCCTAACTACTTGTTTCCTTAAGACTCGCTAAAAGCTAAAGTGATAAGTGTTATCACTTCCTAGGATATCTCATGCATATCCCTATTCCTAACTAACTTTACTATCAACCTGGAGTAAGCATAATACTACCAGGACTAATAATGTTCTACCAACAGGAATAACTTTTGTTCTGCCAGCACTAACTATAACATTATCCTTACCAGTAGGAACTACATACCTACCAGCAGGAACTTTTACTCTACTAATAGGAACTACATACCTACTAGTAGTAACTATCTATTACAAAATTCCTAACACAATTTAACAACTAAATGATCACTAAGTCACCCACTCCTCATTATGTTCAATGCAGAAAACGGTCATAACCGGACATGACTTAGACCACTTAAACAATTGAGAATAGACATATTTGTTACAAGGTATATTATTCATCAAACTTGATCATTTTTTTTCAATTTTGAAGTTCGTTTTCACAAATGCTTGAAATTCAATTCACATGAGATACTGATCTTGTTTTTACAGACATTTGAGCTTAAGATAACACATTTAGACGTATATCATTAACACAGACTAAGTCTAGTAAGCCTCCCAGAAATTTTGTGCATTTATCAACAAATTCGACACTTTCGAAATTAAATTTTGACTTTTTCAGGTTTGACTCTTCCGAATCTGACTTTTTCAGTTTTGACTCTTCCGAATTTGATCCTTTTCAATTTTAGCTTGACAAAAATGGTTTTCTCGTCCAATTTCTACAACAAATTCAATCTTCTTATTCGTTTTAAGCTAGAATGTGTCCATTTTGACCAAGATTAGTCAAAAATTCAAGATTATATCAATTTCGACAAACTTCGAATACTTCCGAATTTTGACTTGTTATCGAATTTCTGATTTATGGATTTTAAACAACATTTATTACAATTAATCATGCACAAACTATATTTGTACCATATCTACGCCTTATTCTATCATTAATTTTCAAAACCCCCAATTTTGGAAACCCTAATTGTTATCGAATTTAAATTCAATCTCAAGAACATTATTAAGACTAATTTCCTAAACGTGTTATACTAATAATCACTTACGTTTGAGAAGAGAAAAAGGTTGTGAACGTTGTTATGAACTCAAAATCACGATCGTGTCAAAAACTTGTTTTTCTCTTCCTTTTCGGTATCAAACTCGGAATATATAAAAAATAAGAGATGAGATTATTTTTTCTATTTATACCATCTGAGTTTGAAATTTTAGGAATTGACACTTTCAGTCCTTGGAGTTTATCCTACCGAAAATATGTTTAAGAGATGACAGTTTTGGCCCTTGTGGTTTTTGATACCGAATTTTATTAACAAAAAAAATTCAAAAACTCCCTTTGCCCAGTTAGTCTGTTAATGAGATTTTTCCTTTTTAAAAGTCCAGATATTCACAAAGAAAAAAAAACTCCCCCTCGAAAATATACCATTTTATTAAAAACTATCAAATATTCGAGAGATCATTGTTTTTATTGAATTTTGAAAGCGATGTGAATTTTCCAATTTGAATTCAGGTGATGTATGTGAATGGGTTTTTCAAAAACACATGTTTTGACAATAATAACACATTTGTGTATTAAAATAACTCCCCTCAGATCATGATCCCGTATTGACATTTAAAACATTTTGTAAAGAAAATATCAAATTATGAATCTGATTGTAGTGAGAAGACATGTGATTTTGATTAATTTATGTTTTGACCTTTTACATTTTTTATTTTTGTATTTGATTTTTTTTTAAAACATCAAGGAAATCTTTTTGGGTTTTTATATTTTTCAATTTTATATTTTGTTTTTGAAAAATTTATTTACAAGTTCGATGTATGATCTTTTTCAAGAAGATAACTTTGTCAGACTTTCCAACTGTGTTGGTTTCATACATCTCATACCAATGCGATGAACCAAGTATTCAAAGCGTTCTTTGGGAAGAGATTTGGTAAATAGATCCGCAAGTTGGTATTCAGTTCCGACAAAGTATAATTCCACCGTTCCCTTTTCAACGTGTTCTTTAATAAAATGATACCAGATGTTTATGTATTTTGTACGCGAATGTTGAACCGAGTTGCATGAGCAAAGTGAAGAATATAAGTAATCTTTAACAACAAGAACTAGAGAGAGAAAGTGGGAAGGAAGGATGTATTTTCTAGTGAGAGAAAATAAGAGAAAGAAAACGCATTACTATGTGAAAAATACAATCAACCAACTACCTCTCCAAGGTATGGAGAGGTGTATAAATACTTCTACATGGCACGTGGGCTTGGGCTTGCATGGGTTTATCCATGGGCCTTAGCTAACTAACTATGTAAGTTTCCAAAAATTATTTAACGAGCTAATGAATATTTATCTATGGAAGTGATCGACACTTTTGTGTTCCTAACAATCTCCCCCTAAGGAAGGTCACTCCATTTTACAAAATTTAAACCTAGCATACAATACTTAATCTTTAGTCTTGAGCTCGTTTAACTTCAATCATTAACTTGTGATATAGTCATCATTGACTTTAGGTTTGAGCTTGTTCCTTTATCTTGAATGTGAAAATGTGATCTTGAGCACCTTGAAATCATCAACCAAGCATAATCTCGTTCCGCCATACTTAAAACTTTTGCGCTTCTGTGAACTTGTGACTTCTGTACCGACAATGCTCATACCTTTCCTTGATATGTACTTGAAAAGCTTTAATGTTGCATCTTCTTGAAAAGACTTTAACTTTAACTAACTTTTGTCACTAAAATCGAGAAAGACGTTGGTATTTGAGTGACAAAACTTCTTTTGAAATTCTTTGTCTTTGAAAAAAAAAAATACTTTGTCACTTCAAGAAAGACGTACGGTAATCAGAGTAGCGGTAGCATGAAACATGTACTTGAGCTTTCATGATGTCTTTATGTTTGTCGGTCGAGTATGAGCATGTGGCTATAAATCTTGTAAGTCATCTGGAAACAGGTACCATTCAACCGTCCATCTTAAAGTATACATGACATTAAAATACCAGTTTAGTAATAAAGCGGTGGGGTACGAATATGGCTTTTGTCATCATTCGCCCTGTTTGGTTGGAGTAAACCTTCGAATTCTGTGAGGAATCGACCTGTGATCAGGTAGAATCAATTTAAGAAGAATCCTCCGGACATGATTTCTAGCGTGAAGTATCGAACCGCTTTCCACAACGTATGTATTAGATTTCATCAAACTAACATGTTCTCATTACCCGCCGGAACTCCTCAAAAGCAGAACAAAAAAGCGATAAGAGTGAACCAGTGAGGGTTACTATCTCCACCGATTGAAATAGAAAAAAATCGATTTGAAAAAGTTCAGTCTCAATTTGACTCAATATGAACGCGTTCACTATTTTATTGCTATAGTAGTTATTAGTATGACAAAAAACATAATGAATCACAAAACATCAGAGAGTGAATTTAAACCATTTCAAAAATTCAATCAAATCGTTCAATTTAAACCATGCGTCACATAAAAAACCCTGGAACAGTTTTGATTCATATAGAATTCATTCGCATCGTTAGATTGCTTTCAGTTGTCACAGAATATTTGACATCTATAAGATAATAATCATATTTCAACAACTACGCATCCAAGTCACCCCTAAAACAACCACTGACCACTCAAGAATTTCATTTTCAAGATGCTAATCTGGTCTTTGAAGTTGGCCTAATCAAGCAGGATATCCCATCTTCATTGTGAATTGACGTATGATCTATTAAGTCTACCACAGTCACCAATACATCAACAAGTATTACTCGGATGTTCTGGCAAAATCACAAGGATAATGCGTATGACTCTTTATATTTCTTGTTACTCACATTGTGTGAGATAGCAAGCATAATTTTGACAAGTGTCCTAATGAGATTATATGGATGATCTCTATTGGCTGCTAGACTTAATAGTGCATTTGTTTTAGTGATACGGAGGTTGGGCAGACTGCAACCTTTTTCAATATCAACTAACTCGGAGTGAGAAAGTTAAAAAAAAGATAGAAATGCGTGTAATCTCCCTTGGGAAATGAAAACAAGAGTCTTTTGAGAGACCTTGAGTGGCTATAGGAGGGTTTGTGCATTGCATCACAAGGTCCATGATGTCAGTCTTCAATTTTCAGCAATTCCATCTTGTGATGTCTTGACAGCAGATGTATGACCACGGTTCTGCCATAGAGTTTAAAGGAGAGCTTCTTCTTTTCACCCTTTATCTTAACTTTTTTTCTTTTAACTCTTCAACCCTTCTCAGCGCTTACCGAACTTAATAACTAGTACCCTTGTTGTGGTTTGTTCCGTACCAGCTCAATCTCAATCGACACTTTTCCCGATTCTCACTTTTTCTCCTTTTGTATCATACCTAAGGACTTCTACACTATCTAGTGGATATCCCTCGGTAGATCCCTCCGGTTCTAGCTGGATCATGGGATTTGAATACCTATACCTAACCACCTTATAACTCCATAAATTTAAGTACATGGTCGGTCTTTCTGGTATTCCATCACAATCGAAGCCAAAATCATTGAAAAGTTCAATCAAAGTGTTTGATATAAATAATCCAAAGATTACACTTGAGAGATTTCATCAACCCAAAAGCTCCCCCCTTACCATACATGTGCATCGTAAACGTAGTACATGCTAGGGTGGTGAG
This sequence comes from Tanacetum coccineum, assembly GCA_026074375.1. Lineage (NCBI taxonomy): Eukaryota > Viridiplantae > Streptophyta > Magnoliopsida > Asterales > Asteraceae > Tanacetum > Tanacetum coccineum. Next base: position 9,717 of record BQNB010102361.1, on the reverse strand, counting down.
TACATTGAACCCTTTATGATCACGTTTTCAATACAAATTAGATTTCAGTTTAATCACATTTCTCCTCCCTTATCCAAAATGTTAATCCCTTGATATTTTAGATATCAATTTGATTAAACGTTCGGGGACAAAATGTTACACAATCTCTAACAGGAATATTTTAATGCTCCCCCTTAATATTTGAGGGTATATAAGATAGTGTTGAGTACAATAATTTGAAATTTTTTAAATTTACTAAGAAATTCTTGAAAAATTTTATACTCGAGCACTCCTTATTTTCACCATAATTCTACACTACATATATACAAATTCACAAATTTATATTATTTACGAGGTTTGACATGAGTGATAAGAACATCATATGATAGAATCATATGGTTCTTTGTAGCAGCCGAAGGTCTCCTCCGTAAGGTCTTCCACCAACAAACTTTTCCAGACTACGCATCAATCTTCTATCTCTGAGTTTCTTATCAATGGCATTTATCATCACCCGAGCTCTCTGCTTGTCTTGTTTGCTCCATTTTCTCTTTGGCAAGTACTCCATCTGAATCCCAGTAGCAATATCATTGAGAGCGTGAGAACATGTTTAGTGTGCCATCACTGAACTTGTGAAGTTCATCAGTGCGCACCAAACTATTTATGTCATTGACATCTTGATAGATAATGCCTTGGATATCATGGTAAGCAGTGTAGGGAGTCATTTTTCTGAGATCTGAATGGTATGAGTCTGGTCTTGAGAGATTTATCTTCTTCTGGTAGCTTTCAACTGCCAGTTGTAAATCCTCCACACGTTCTTGAATGACAATGCGTCTCGTGTACATTCTCAAAGCCACATTTAGTGCAAATCGTTCATCCAAATTGAGGTTGGTCAGCTTACCTTGAACAAGAAGAAGTAACATATCTTCAATGTCTTGGTGACGAAGCAATTGAGCGAATTAGTTACATGTTACCACATAGATTAGTTGAGTAATTTGAGTGTTTTCATCTTCCTATTTCGTGAGGTGTTTGGTTGTGTACTTGTAATAGATCAAATAAATGCTTTAACAGAAAATATCCTTAGGGATACATTTTTATAAACTTCTAAAGGCTACTTGAGGACAAGTAGGATTCAAGTTGGGGGATATTTGATGACATCAAATAACGTCTATTTTATAGCATCATTTATCCCATGTTATTAACCTATTTTGTATAGGTATTGCAAAGAATTGTTACTTAATCGTTTATATTTGAGAATTGCAGTAATTATGGAGTACTTGATGAATATTAGCAAAAGGTGCGCATTCTGGAACTTAAACGAAGATATTTTGAAGATTACTATTCTGAAGACCAATACGCCGTATCCATCAAGGAAGATACGGCGTATCTGTGCCCGCACTCACCAAAGACCATAAAGGAATGAAGCTCAATACGCCGTATCCAGAGAGACTCAATACGCAGTATTTAAGATATACTATGTGAATATTCTGGAAGATATCAAACGTGGTCCCTACTCCAAGAAACTCTAATATGATGTATGCAACCCATTGGATACGCCGTATCGAACCGACTTCCAGACCCTATAAATACAAAACTCAAAAACCAGTTTTAAGTGTTCTAAATCATATTCTCGATACCTAAACCACAAAAGTCGATTTTCAGAGGAGAAAAAGAGCAGAAGAGGTCAGGCAACGTTATCAATTCCATAGGAGACAACGTGTAACTCCATATACTTTAGTAATCGTTCAGTTTTTGGTATCATTCATTAACTCAGTTAGTTTACCTTGGCTAAATAATTGCTCTTGTATTTATTATGACGTTTGAAGGCTAATACCTTTGGGTATTAGCCATTATTATGAAGATTTGAATGTTTGGTATTGTTTATCTCGATTTCTTGATTTATCGTTGTATGCTTTTTTATGTTTATCAATTTATACTTGTTTACGTGCTTTCGTATGCGACCTATCATTCAACTGGATCTAGTGATACGGACGATAGCTCTCCATATAGTGATTTATACATCTAGAATTATAGGATCACAAGTATTGTCCTTTTAAATCTGTGTCTAGGATACGCTTCGGGCTTAACTAGTTAATCGGATATTGCCAACGGTTTATTGAACGTGTTGACTAGAAGGTGAACCTTGATAATTCAACAAATAACGTACTGATTCCATTGGATAGTTGGACAAGTGGACTACTAGTGTATAAATTGTCATTAAGCAGTAAGTGGGTAAAATCTCTATGAGCTAGGGTTTAACAAGATCACCATTGCTTTAATCCCTAAGATAGATTTTTTATAATGCGTCGATCGTTGATTAATTGCGATAAATGTATCGGGTTTTAATAATATCGAGTCTTATAATATTAATATATATTTTTATAATTTACAAAAAAAATATTATATTTTATATTTTTAAGTTTGCAAAAATGGCAATATATACCCTCGATTTATAAACTTTTACAAGTTTAGTCCTTTATATATAAAATATATATAATTTAAACCTTTAACTTTGAAACTTGGCAAGATAGGTCCTTATAGTTATAACTTTTAGGAAAATGACATTTTCAGCCCTTCTAGTTATATATTTCAGAAAATTACGATATATACCCTTATGCATGAAAACATTTGCAAATCAAGTCCAAAAATCATAATTTTGATATTTTTGAAATCCAAAAGAGTTTTTCAGGTCATGGCTTATTAGAATAAGCTAAAATAAGATGTTCTAACGTAACAAACGTTTAGAAAAATTATTCGTTAGCTAGAAAATTAAAATGGGTCATTTTTAGGGTTTTAACAAAAAAACACATGGGTTTGAGGATTCAAGGCTTTAACAAGGGTTCATATAGGATCTTAGGAGTTTTATGAACATTCTAAAACAGATTATGAGCTTATTGAACAAGATTATAAGCTTACTTGAGCTAAAATGGGTCAAAATGGGGTTTTTAGGTTCGTATGCCTAGATATGGATTCAAGACCTTCCTTCTCTTGATTCTTGGCTTTTATTCTGATTTTAGGGACCTTCTACTTCTTCCTTGGCTAGGCTAGAACTCCATTTGTGTTTGTGATGAAGATTTGAGGTGTATTTGAAAGGGTTGCTTGGATTTGGCTTATATAGGGTTCAAAAAGCCCTTGGTGCCCAATGATACTTTGAGTATGGATCAAGGAATGTAGAGTGATGACTAAGGAAGAGTATAGGGTATGTAGGAAGAGCTAGAACTAGCTATGACGAGGTGTGGGGTGGTGGTGTAGTCGCGGCATACAAGAAGGGACAAGGAGGTGACAAAGCAAACTTGGTGGCCAAGGGAGGTGATGGAGGTACTTGTAAGGTGCTTGGGTGGTTGTTTGAGGTGCTAAGCAAGCTAGCAAGGAGGTGATAAGGTGTGGTGGTAGCTAATTTGGTTTAAAATGATTTTAAAATGAAACTAAGAGGTGTCAGGTTGGTTTTGGTTTTGGTGTTGGTTTTGGTTTTGGCTTAGGGTTTAGGGTTTTAATTCGAGTTAGGGTTAGGGTTTAGGATAGTTTAAGGTTTAGGATTAAGGTTTAGGATTAAGATTAGGGTTTAGGATTAAGGTTTAGGGTTTAGTTTTAAGGTTTAGGGTTTAGTTTTAGGTTTAAAATGAAATTAGGGTTTTAGGGTTTCGTTTAGGGTTTAGGGTTTTAGATTAGGGTTTTAGGATGACTTAGGGTTTAGGTTTAGGGTTTAGAAGTCATGCATTAAGTGTTTGTACCTTGTGCTAAAGTGGTAGTAAGAAACTAAAGTGATTTAGGAGGTAAAATGACCTAGTTTGGTTTTCTTGCATTATTGACTTGTACATTGGGCTTTAGAAAGTTGTAACTTGATTTAGGAGGGAAAAGATATTCAAATGTTATGCATTGTACACTTGTACACATGCTTGAAGGCTTGCACATTCATTTTATATGTATACATTACATATAATTAGGGTTTTGATATAAACGTTAACGGATAAAGTCTATTTTGATATAACGTTGTAAATGGTACGTTAAATGGATAATGTACTTGGTAAAAATAATATTAAGATATAGACTTGACATATTAGGATGTTTACATGATATAAACATAGATATAGATGACATTGGTAGAGGTTGCGTGAGCTCGTTTACTTTAGAGATGCAAGTTACGTTGCATAATGAGATAAAGCAAAAATTTCCCTGTAAAAAGGTGGTATATATATAATAGATGGATATTACAATGCATCTAATTTAATAGATGGATAATTACATTGATGAAAATTACGGGTTGTTATAAAATTAGCTTAAAATCATTAACAAAAATAAAATTTTGAAAACTAAAAGAGAGCTTTTAGAAAAAGAAATTTTAGAGTTGAACTAAAAAATTAAGAAACTTGAGAGAAACAAAGAAGTCAACATTGGTGGCGAGTCATGTTTACAACTTCGTTTAGAAAACGCTAAACTTAAAGAAACTCAATTTAAATTTGTTAAATTTAATCAAAGTGCTAATTCACTAAATGAAATACTTAATATTCAAAGGTCACCTAGTAATAGAGTATGTTTAGGATTCGATAAGAATAAAGCGTCAACAAGCGGAACAAAAAATTGAGTTTTGTTAGGTTGACTGTTGGTTCAGCAGGTGATGGATCTACCTTAAAATCAGACTGATCCATCGTACCTGGATTCGTCGATCCGTCGACCAGCCAAAAAGTGGCAGAATGCGTTTTTAGTCCATCTATGTCCTCTTGATCGGATTGTGTCATTGTTAGAAAGAAACTAATACATAAGAACATTGAAAATTCAAAAAGGCCGCCTCTCAAACCATCTCTCAAGAATGGTTTAGGATATGTCAAAACGGAGTCTAGATCAAAAACACCTCCACCTAGAAGAAATAATTCTTCTCAACCAAGATAAAACATACCTCAACCTAGAAGAAACTCTAGTGGACCAATTTATCAAAATCATTATCCCATGAATTGGAATAATAACCAAACTCAAGGTTACACGCATATGGGAAATTGTATCCCATTTCAATATCCTAACCATATGCAACAAATGCAAATGATGTACAACACTAACATTTTTGGACCCTTAAGACGAGTTCAGGCTAGAAGAAATATTTTCTTCTAGAAGAATCTAATAAATTTGATTATTAAGTACACAAGAATATTTTGTAAACATTTGGGTAAATCACTAAAATACAAAATAACAGCTAGCTGCTACAAACGGATCTACCATAACCAAAGACGGATCCATGGTACGGCAGATTCGTAGATCCGAGTAGCTGTCAGCTTGGGTCAGAATTTAAAATTCAAATTTGCCTATAAATAGGAACTAAATGTTTTCATTTGTTTCATCATTTTTCAACTTTTCTCTTGCATATTTATTTTCTCTCATACATTCTTTGATCATTATACTTGTTATATAATCCATTACATGTGATCCAATCATTCCACTCTTTAGTGAAGAACACAAAGAAGACTTCAAACTTTAAGTGTTATTAGTTTAATAGAGTCATCACACTTGTGATATTTATCATCCTTCATCTCTTTGTCTTGTATTATCATATGTGTATGATAGGTTAGTATTTTAGGCCTTAAAATACGTAGCGTGTTAGATTGGTTCTATCTTAAAGTAGAACTCAATATTTAGCTTAGTACCGAAAAAAATGTAAGCGATGTGTACGGTTTTCTACGCCTAAAAGGAGCTTGTTGACATAGTGAAGAAAACGCTCGAGTTGGGTACTCGGTGAGTGGAGTTGGGCGAAGAGGAGCTTCGTAACCGTAGCACTATAAATCATCGAGTCTTTGGTTTGATCTTTCCTATCTTTACTTATTTTATTCCGCATTTACTTACTTACTTATTACATCGCTATTACATACATATGTGTATATCTATTGATTTCACCTAAGTAGAAATCTAAGTTTTATTTTTTAAAACGGTAAAACTATTCAACCCTCTTTCTAATTTCCATAGAGTTGATATGAGAAATATAAAATATATTATTTTATAAATTGGTTTATCTTTTTATTTAAATATCTATGTTTTAATAAAAATATGAAAGTTAAAAGATGTAAATAGTATTAATGATGTGAATAGTATTAATGATATAAATAGTATTGCAATATATTTTGTGCTTTACCATTCATTACACTCAGTGCTAAAAAAAGTAATAACATCGGACAAATATTTTACTTTTCTACATTAAATTAATGCAAAAAATGAATTTAGTGCCAACAATGCCCTAAGGCTGCACGAAGTGGTAATGGAACTCACGAGTGACTTTCCACTCTACACATCAAACTCACGTGTGGCATGCATGTCAAATGGTAAGTCACTCACCAATGGTGAGTAATAAAAACTCTGATGTTTTTATTATTTTTTATTTTGGTTGTGAGTGTGTGTGGGATATTTAGTGGGGTATATTTTATATATAGTAGGTATTTTAATAAAAGGTGAGTTATGGTGAGTGAGTGGTGACTACTATATGTGAAAGGTGAGTGTGAGTGAGTCTAATATCTCGTTGAGGTAGATGGTGAGTTGCACCTTGCCACTCCTTCCAGCGTAAAGAGCTTAAGCCTTTGGAGAGCTAGGTATCGTGGTGCCGTTAGGAAAAAGTAATGCCACATCAGTAAAAACCCCTATGACACCATAAATCCTTTGGCACCACAGATTGTGCCATATCTCTTGGCACCTATAAAATGTGGTGCCGTTGGCCTAACAAAATTCCATTTACATAAAATACAACATACACTATATAACTAAAATAAACTTTATTAAAATTAAAACACATTACATAAATAAATAAAAGTACTTAAAAATAAAAAAAATATAGCACGTAACAAGAAATAAAAATTACAAACTAGTAATTATTCCATAAATGCTCCATAAGGTCATGTCGAAGATCGTTGTGCACTTTTCTATCTCGAATTTCTTTTGACCTCCTAACATGTAAATCTCATCTTTTGACCCAGGTTCGTTGAATGTTCGGCTCTGGACCAACAAACATATCTCTTATATTCACTTTAAATCCTTCGTCGTCCAATATCATGTTATGTTATATTATACAACAATACATGATTCTTTTCAGCGCATTGGTTTCGTAAGCATGTGCGGGTTGTTGTATAATTCCCCCAACGACCTTGTAGGACTCTAAAAGCTCGTTCAATACCTTTTCTTGAACTTTCTTGAACTCATTTAAACTTCAATGTTATTTCATCCCTTTTAATAGAAAACGTTTTGGCAAACGTGCCCATGCTGGATAAATATGATGAGGTATCAATTTATGCACTTTTTCGAAGTCATTTAACCCCCTAAATTATGCAAATATGCCCGAAATATGTGCTTAATCATTCCTTTTTGTGTTTTTAGCATTTGGGAAGCTCTTGGAGGAAATACACGTGACTTGGACTCGATTTAGAAAGAAACAGGACAAGATTACAACTTTACACGAAGTGGTTTCAAGAATGTACGTACAGTGCATGGAGATGGCGTCGCAATTCCTAATGACGCCGTAAGAACTTACAAGAGACGGCGTCAGAAGTTTTGTGATGGAATCAGAACATAGCCACCTCAAAGAAACCCTAAGAAGATTCGGCAAAGCGACGGCATCAGGATTTTGGCGACGCCGTCGCGATTCAATTCCTATATATATACCTACGTTTTTAGGATTTTAGGGTGGAACTTGTATGCAACTTTTGGAAGACGAAACCTAAGTATTTGTAGCAGCTTTTAGGGCATTTTTAGGGTGTTAAAACCCTATTGTATCAACCTTATTCACATGTTCTAATCAAGTGAAGTTCAATTATCCTTAATCATTCAATATGTCTATGTGTTGTGTGATTGATTCTTGTTCCTCTCTTTTATTTAACATGCTAGGCTTGATCTATTAGTATTTACTTATGATTGCATGAAACTCAGTTTCTAGATCCTTTTAATATTGCTTCTTGTGATGGATGTGCGTGTTGGGCTCTAGAAATATGGCTATAAAATATTACATTAGCATAGACGTCTAGGGAAACGCGAATGTGTAAAAAGGATACCATCGGTAACAGTCTTCATAATACCTTACCCCTAATATGGTTGATCCCTCTTAAATGTTTTAAAGCATGTAATGTACTCTTAAGGCCTTGTAATAGTCTTCATACTATCTTACCTGTGTGTTGCCTTAACGGAATATTACACAGATGGCTGATTCGTGTAATCTGTTCATAACCTAGGAAATACTTACACGGATCATCATAAGTGTGACAAAGCAATACGATTAGGAGAAGAAAACTGAGGTGTGGTGCATGATTAACTAAATAGTTCGTTTACCATATAGTTTCCACCAAAGTAGTTTAGTTTAAGTATTAGTTTAATTATTTTAAAACCAAAACCCCCTTCAAAACCTGAGATTTACTTGCTTTTTAAAAAATATAAAAACACAAAAATAATTTTCCCTCAACCTTTAGACCTCTTAGTTACATTTAGTTAGAGCCTTCCTAACCTATTCCCTAGAGAACGATAAAAACCTTCGAGTCTTACCTTACTACACTACAATAGTTAGGTACTCTGCATAGGGAGTTGTAAAACTTGGTGTGTTTACAACGATCGTATCAAGTTTTTGGCGCCGCGGCTAGGGAATAGCGTAGGTTTTAGATCCTATCTAGCTTAGGTCTACACATAAGATTCCTATCAAGTGAGAATTTAATTTCATGTCAATTAGCTTTCTTGTAGTCTATCTTTTCTTTGTTTCCTTTGTTTTGTAAATCACTCTGTCGTTCACCATCATGATGTATGAAAGACCACCAACCACACCCTTTCAAAACCCACCACGAAACATAACCTTCCCATTCCAAAATAATACCTTGATGTTCCAACAAGATCAAGATGAATCTCTCTACGATGCGTGGACTCATTTCAAAGACTTAATCCAAAGAGTCCCACATCATGGCCTCGATTTATGGTCCATTACTTAATTTTTTTATATGTTCATGTTGACAACTATACCCAAATGGACCTTGACTTTGCGGCAGACAGAAATCTTAGGGAATTAAGTGGTGAAGAAGCATGGGAAGCCATATATGATTTTTCCCAAGGTAAAAAAGAATGGGACAACCCACCAAACATTATTTTTGGACAAGAATTAGCAAATTTGAGGGCTCAAGCTAAAAGGTTGTTTGGGGATGAGAAGGTTTGGGTTGAGATGCATAGGTATATAGCATAGGATAAGGTGGAAAATCTGAGCCCACAAAGTAGCCCAAAAGTCCTCCCATCATTTGAGGTATACACACCGCCCGTGACTTACTCGAAAGAAGTAGTAGAGACTTTAGGAACACCAATAGAGGTAGAACCTTTGGACGAAACACAACTAGAGGATTTAGGCTTGAATACTTGTAATCATGGCATTCCTCATAGTTCTAGAGAAGTTCCTAGTTTTGATGAACCCGAGCCTCAACCACGACACTTACCTAGTTGTCCATCCTTAGATGTAAGTCAAGGAGACGAAAGAGGCCCCGAACCACCCATCAAACCACATAGTCTGGATAGTTTTAGGATAAAGGAAGTTGATAATTTAACCATTCTTACACCACCTTCATCTCACGTGGCATCTTTCCACCTTAAGGATGTGTATTGCTGTTATCACCCATGCATTGATGATCCTAAGAAACATTATAGATTTAAACCAGGTTTATTAGAATAAAGTGGATCCCTAGGTGCTGATTTTTTGGATTTAGAGATGACAAAAGATGATTGAGAATTAGAATCTAAAGAAGTTTCTTTTCT
>BQNB010102360.1:2161-24264 GCA_026074375.1 Tanacetum coccineum | reverse complement strand
CTACAAGAAATGAGTAGAACCATGTTAAACGAACAATCCATTCCTCAAACATTTTGGTGTAATGCGATCGATATGTCAACCTATATAATTAATAAAGTTTGCATTAGAGTATTCGGAAGTAAAGGCTTTATTCTTAACTATTTTAGAGTATTCGATGAGTTATTAAGAGGTAGGAAATCAAACCTTAACTATTTTAGAGTATTCGGAAGTAAATGCTTTATTCTTAATACAAAGGATTACCTCACCAAGTTCGACCCAAAGTCGTACGAAGGTGTTTTCCTAGGATATTCGCAAAATAGTAAAGCTTACATAATACTTAACAAACAAACAATGAAAGTTGAAGAGTCGTTGAATGTAACTTTCAATGAAACTCCTCCCCCGCCTAAAACATCACCATTGGAAGATGATGAGTAAGTCAAAGAAGAAGCTATTGAGGTTAGTAAAACAAAACCCATAGGCAATGATCTTAAGACATTTCATTAAAAAATAATCAAATTGTAAATATTAAAGAATCTAAAACTCATCCCCTAGAAAACGTTATTGGTAATCTAAATCAAAGAACTCTTAGGTCGCAAGCTCAAGACAAAAGCAATTTCTTTTAGATCACAAGAGCACTAGTGGTGTTTGCACGTTCATGGGATGTTGTTTAACATCTTGGTTTTCGAAGAAGCAAACCGCTCTTGCTATCTCCACAACCGAAGCGGAATATGTTAGCGCCAGAAAGGCATGTCAACAAGTACTATGGATGAAACAAGCTCTCGTAGACTATGACATTAGGTTAGACAATATTCCAATAATGTGTGATTTAGGTAGTCGCAAGGTTATAATTCAACAGAAGGAGTGATTATGACAAAACCATATGCACCCGTATCTAGACATAGAGTCATAAGATTACTTTTCAGGCTTATGCTTGGCGCAATAGACTTTAAGTTATACCAAATGGATGTTGAGACGTGCTTTTTAACGGTTTTATCAATTGAGGAGGTTTACGTGTCAACAACCTCGGGATTCATTGACTTCAGCAAAAACCTAATTATGATCTATAGGGACTTAAGAAAGCTCTTTAAGGGTCTAAAAACAAGCACCAAAAGCTTGGTACGATCGATTTTAAAGGCCTTTCTTATTAATCATGAAATTACTCCATGGAATGGTAGAATAACTCACTCTTTACTAAAAAGAAAGCTCCAGAACCTCATATTGTCCTAAATATAATGTTTGATGACATTATATTCGGATCAAACTTGTCAAGCAATGTGTGATGACTTTGCAAAGATATGCATGATGAGTTTGAGAATGAGTATGATGGGGGAACTTAAATTTTTTCTTAGGATACAAATTAAATAATTAGATGATGGAAATATTTTTTAATCAATCAACATTATTAAGAAATGGCTTAAAGAAATTTAGACTAGAAGACTCTAAGCAATCATGAAAAACCCTATTGTCCTACGGGGGTAACCAAATCACGGAGAGACGAAGATGGTTGAGTCGTAGATATATACCAAATGTTTGGGAATTAAAGTTTCATTACTTTAATACTGCCAAGACAGAGTTTGTACTGCCAAGTATAATTTAGTATTTAGTTTATAACTAACAGTATTATACTGTGTTAATACTGCATGTACTAATCAGTTGAGTATGCTAGTGTTAACTTTAGTACTGCTAGTGCAAAAGTTAGTTAGTATTGCCAGTACTAATTAAATATGCTGAAGACTAAAGTCAATGATGATTGAGAAGATTACATCTAAAGTTAATGCTGATTGAGAAGTTTATATGTTGATTGTGAAGATTACATGGAAAGTTAATGCTGATTGAGAAGATTACATCTGAAGTTAATGTTGCTGCTGAAATTAATGCTGATTAGTCAAATAGAAGACTGAAGTTAATGCTGCTAGTGAATACAGTTAATTCTGATTAAAGATACAAAAGGAAACAATATATTCTATATGCTACAAAGGGAAACAAAGGATTATTTGCTAAAGAGGAAACAAGAATCACTATTATTGATGGAGTGATGATATGCTTTAAAGTGATGATTTAGTTTCCTTATACAGTTTCCTTGTAATTAATGTGTAATTAATTGTATTAATTATGTTTCCTTGTACATTTTTATGATATTCTTATATAAAGGAGATCATAGACACATTGTTTTGGTATTAAGAAAAAGTTTTGTGTGTGTTAGTGATTTATAGCTTCATGGTTGATAAACCATTATCACTAAGTTTAGAGTGATCGTATTTATATATTGGATGCACTAATCATTAATTCACGTTTGATTGAATATACTTCTTAGTGGTTATAAGCTGATTGCATAGCTTATATCATTTCAATATCAAAGTTTCATCATTAGTATTTAGGTTTTATCAAGGGTACTAAACCTTACGAATGCTAAGGAGTTTAAAAGATCTATTCATTGGACCAACAAGTAGTATTCAGAGCTGATTGTGAAGCTTTGATCTAGAAGAAGAGCATACTACAAAGTTTTGCAATTAATGGCAATCTTCAAGAAGTTCTTCCAGTTCAGATTCTGAGGTAGATTCTTGTTCTAAATCATGTATGAAAGCTTATGCTACTCTTAAAGAGCAATATGATAATTTGTCTTCTGATTACAAAAAGTCTCAATTTAATTTGTTATCTTATAAAGCAGGTCTAGAATCAGTAGAAACTAGACTAGTTTATTATAAGAAAAATGAGGTTGTGTTAGAAGATAGCATAAATGTCTTAATATTGAGGTTTTAGACTAAGAGTATAATTGCCTTAGATGTTAATATAAATTGAATTTGGAAACAGGGAAGCAGATAAGAGATCAGTTAAAACAAACATTAGAAAATTTTCAAAATTCATGCAAGTCTTTAAATGAAATACTATAATGTCAAGTAATTGACAAGTTTAATAATGGACTGGATATGATGCAACTTCTACAGTCTTCTCCTGCAGTTAGAGGTTGTGTGAATTTAACTGTATAAGTTTGGATCAGATTTATAAGGCATATCATGCCGTTCCCCCCTTTAATCTATTAAAATTTTCTTTAACCTGGCAAACCTGATCTAACTTTTATAGATGAAATTGTAGAAAGTGAAAATTTGGATGTTACTACTGTTGTTACACCTAGTAATGAAAAGACATGGTTGAAATAAGGGTTGTGATTCAACACAGTTGTATCTTTTATATTAGGAGAGGAGTGTTGTGACCCAATTATGAGGAGTTGGGTGTCTTTCGATGGTAAGAAGAAAACTGTTGTTTCTACTATTCCTAAAGTTGATGTTGTTAGACCAAAACAACAAGAAAAACCAGTTAGGAAAACAGTTAAGTATGCTGAAATGTACAGGTCACAAAAACCTAGGGGAAATCAAAGAAACTGGAATAATCAAAAGTCCCATCCAAATAGGATAATGTGTTTATTGATGCACAATAAAGTCGGCTATGTCTGGGAAGTTTTTTATCGACCTCCAGTATAAATGTAAAACAAAAAGAGACAGCTCTAAATGGTAAAAGGGTAGAAAAACCGGGTGGAGTAATGCTAAGAAGGGTGTGAACCATCAAAATTCTCCAAGAATTACTCACCCCAATCCAAAAAGACACATTGGTTCCAAGAAAAATCTTAACTAGGTACTGGCACAAATTTCACTTTATTTCGACAAAACAAAGTTATCTTAATGCTTTTGTTTGCTGTTTGCTAAGACAAGTTAATACTGTAGACATAAAGCAAGTGGTTTATGCTGTTTAGAAAGATTGGGTTAATGCTGGTTAAGCTCAGCATGTTGGTAGTTTGGGACCTGTTCAAGGCTAATAGTGCATCAATCACTTTGAAGAAATATGATTATGTTGATGCAAGAGGAAGATCCAGGTCTGTAATGGCTTGGGTTCCCAAGAAGGTCTGAGTTTCTTATGTGCAGGGCAACCCAGAGACAAAATTGGAAGATTTAGTGAGGTTAAACAGCCCTAAAGATGAAAAGAGAGCAGGAGCAGAGTTGACTCAACAAAATGACAAGTCACAGTACAAGAAGTAAAGAAGTGTTTGATTACATCCTCCAAGTCAAGATAAAGCTTTTATCAGAAAGAAACTTAAAGATTCAGAGATAAACATCAAGTTTAGGGGAGGATTGTTTAGGATTCAAGAAGCCTTTAGTGCAAGAAACTCGATGATTAACAAGATGAATATCAAGTGTTTAGGGGAGGATTGTTGGGAATTAAAGTCTTCATACTTAATACTGCCAACGACTCCCGACTTTCAATTGTATTCCTCGTTGGGGATAACGACCCGGGAATCATACTCCCGGTTTACTATAATTGTGATTTTTTTTATTCTTATCCTTGTTATATATTTATAAATATTTATATATTTATTTATATATTAAAAGGGTATAATCAAGAGATTGTCAGACCATCATAGGAACAAAATGGGTATATAGAAATAAACTCAATGAAAATGGTGTCGTAACTAGAAACAAAGCTAGGTTAGTCGCCCAAGGTTATAATCAACAAGAAGGAATTGATTATGACGAAACATATGCACCCGTAGCTAGACTAGAGTCCATAAGAATACTTTTGGCTTATGCTTGCGCACTAGACTTTAAGTTATACCAAATGGATGTGAAAAGTGCATTCCTTAATGGTTTTATCAATGAGGAGGTTTACGTGGCACAACCTCTGGGATTCATTGACTTTGTAAGATCTAATTATGTCTATAAACTTAAGAAAGCTCTTTATGGTTTAAAACAAGCCCCAAAAGCTTGGTACGATCGATTAAAAGCCTTTCTTATTAAACATAATTACTCCATGGGAATGGTAGATAACACACTCTTCACTAAAAAGAAAGACTCCAATCTCATTATTGTCCAAATATATGTTGATGACATTATATTCGGATCAACTTGTCAAGAAATATGTGATGACTTTGCCAAGATCATGCATGATGAGTTTGAAATGAGTATGATGGGGGAACTAAACTTTTTCTTAGGATTACAAATAAAACAATTAGATGATGGAATATTTTTTAATCAATCAAAATATATTAAGGAAATGCTTAAGAAATTTGGACTAGAAGACTCTAAGCCAATAAAAACCCCTATGTCTACGGAAACCAAACTCACGAGAGACGAAGAAAGTGGTGAGTTCCAGTAATAATAATACCAAATATAGAGGCATGATAGGTAGTTTATTATACTTAACGGCAAGTAGACCCGATATCATGTTTAGTGTTTGCCTTTGCGCCCGCTTTCAAGAGGATCCCAAAACCTCTCACCTAGAAGCGGTTAAACGTATCTTCTGATACATTAAAGGCACTACGCATTTAGGATTATGGTATCCTAAGGGATCCGGCATAGAAACAATAGTGTATGCGGATTCGGATCATGCGGGAGATTACGTAGATCGCAAGAGCACTAGTGGTGTTTGCACGTTTATGGGATGTTGTCTAACATCTTGGTTTTTGAAGAAGCAAACCGCTCTTGCCATCTCCACAACCGAAGCGGAATATGTAAGCGTCGGAAAGGCATGTCAACAAGCCCTATGGATGAAACAAGCTCTCGTAGACTATGGCATTAGGTTAGACGACATTCCAATAATGTGTGATAACAAAGGGGCTATAGACTTAAGTAAGAATCCCTTTCAACACTCACGAACAAAACACATAGAGATTCGCCATCACTTCCTTCGCGACAATGTTCAAAAAGGGAATATATCTATAGAAAATGTCTCATCGGAAGACAACATAGCCGATATTCTAACTAAACCACTTAAACGTGAGCCATTTAACTACTTACGTCTAGGTATAGAAATGATGGAACAAATTGATTAAGTTTTCAGCATAATAATGAAATGATAATCATCAATGAACTATTTGTCAAAAATCTGAGAAAAATTTTCTCAGCAGGTGGTGGCCCTCTTAATTCATAAAGGGCAGCCCCCTTAATTTTAAGGGGACCGACCAGACTTTAAGGGGACCACCCACAGAACATTTTTTTTCTCTTTCTCTCTGTGTCTAGGCTTCTATTTTATACAAAAACACAAGATTGGGAAAAGTCTATAAACAAACTTTTACAAATTCCTCTATCTAAATGCATATCTCATTATACATATATATACAATAGTCCCAATCTATTATTTTCTAAAGAAAAACTTTCTCACAACTAGGAGCACATGAAAATCAATTTTCATATATTGTTGAGATATGCTAAAAACATTTTTCACATATGCATAATGTTCTCTTACTTGTTGTCAAAAGTATATGTTAGGATCAAGAAAAAGACTCGGTCACCCCGTGTATTTTCATGTTTAGCAAAGCTCGTAGTTTTGTTAGTGATCGTATGATTTATGTTGTTGGGCCGGGTCTTTACCCACTGTAAGCCCACACCATAGCCCATTTTAGGGGCGTTTTGTAAGACATATTTAAACCCTCTCCACACATGGAGAGGGTGTTGGTTGAATCATTTTTACACACACTCTTTAGTGTGTTTTTCATATGTTTCTCCCTTCCATATCTCTCTCTCTCTAGCTTTCTCTCTCTAGTTCGTATTTGTGTGAAAATTAAGATCTTACAATTAGTATCATTCGCCAAGGTTTGATTTTGGGCAATAAGATATTGAGTGTTTTCGTGTGGTGAATTGTTAGCTTATTCGACATCTTATTTTGAGTCAGTTTATTATTATTATTTTTTTTCTCTTTTCTTTCTTTCGTAGTTTTCTTTCTACCAAAATTTGGGTTAGTGTTTTATTGGTCTGTTGACGTATACAAAAGTGGGCTGAATTTTATTTGTGGACTTGTTGTTGAAATTCTATTTCAGTACGCAAACTTGTTGAAATTTGTGGACATCAATGTTTACCAAACTTACCTTATTATATCATTTCAAACTGTCTTCACGTGGATCACCTTTATCATTTCAAACTTACCTTATTATATCATTTTCGTGTAGTTTTTTTTTCTTTCTTCATATATGCTTGTGTTCTGTTTGCCTTCTGATTGTTGAATACGCAGCTTATTAAAGCTTTTCTTGTAGCTTCTAAGTCACGGCTTATCTCTTGTTGAAGTTTATTGGGTTGTTAGTTTCGTGGCTTATTTCTTGGTTAAAAGAGCTTCTTCAAACCATCTTGAGAGCTTATATGCACGCCTTCTTTTTCTCTTCATTTTCGGTTTCTGGCTTATAAAGTTTTTTTGTAGCTTATTTGTAGTGTTTTTGGTGGATTATTTCATGTGGCTTATTTGAGCTCAAAACTGCTTTTTGTAGCTTATTTTCCTTGCTTATTTCATCTTAAAAACTGCTTATTTTCACCTTTTAAAGCTTATTAGACGCAACTTATTTTTCCTCATTTTAGGTTTTAAGTTTCTTTTCAAACACAAAACTTTGTACTTTTTCGTGTTAAATCAAAAAGTAGCTTATTTGAGTTTCATTTTGATAGCTTATTCCTTTGTTAAACTGCTTATTACGATAGCTTTCTCTGGGCTTATTCAAGCTTTTTGTGTGGTTCTTATTTTTGGACATGGTTTGAACACAAGGTCGTGACAAGAAAGGAGACACATCCCCTATTTTGGTGGATCTGTGTTTTGGGTTTTAGTTACAAGACAAGAAAAAGGACGTTGTACGTTCTTGTTGTTTTGTGGAGGCGAGTTAACATATTGTATCCAAGCGAGTTATGGTAGCGACTTGATGTGTAGCAAGTTATGGTAGCGACTTGGAGTACAGGTACACGTGAAGATAATTTCTTGGTCAAATCGTAACAAAACTCGGTCCATTTGTCCTCGTGGTAGCGAGTTAATCTTGTGACTTCTAGCGAGTTGTTAACTCATATAAACCAAAACTCTCCAATACTCATAAATCTTCAAAAGAAGCATTAAATACAACACTAATTATAAATTACAAGTTAAACGATTGAGTTTCGAGTGATTTCGGGTTTTTCGGGTTTCGACTTCGGTTGTTCGCGGGTCTTATAACGTATATCATTAGAATCACGATCCTTCAACGATCATCGTGACGTGTTTGTTTTTTTGTTCAATCATCCCGACTCGAATCCGTGAAACTAACCCTAGTTTTATTCTCAACGAAGATGACGACTAAACTATATACGTGCATGAAGTCAAATTTTTTTAATACTGTTTAAAATTGCAATTTTTCATTTTTAACCTTTTTGTTTTAAATAGATTTCAATTTTAGCCTATAGTTAATAAATAAGTTACTATTAGTCCTTAGTAATAAAACAAGTTTAGTTTTAGTCCTTAAGTTTTAATTCAATATTATTTTTACCCATTTATTTTTAAAATGTTTTCAATTTCAACCTCTAGTTTTCAATAAGTTTCACTTATAGACTTTTATTTTTCAAATAATTTTCTCTTTTAATTTTAGTTTTAAATATTTTTACTATTAGCCCTTTAGTGTTAATTAATTACACCGTTAATCCTTATTTCAAGTTTTTTTATAATCGTTAATTAAGATCAAGTACTTTAACAACAACAACGTTTTTTTTAATAACAAACCACAACAAATCACTTTATCTACTTTAGATCCTTAATTTCATTTCACACATCGAACTTCAATGGAATCTTTAAATTCGAATTCACAAGAGGGAGAGTTGCATCAGTTGCAACAAATGCAAGACAATGCAAAGGAAAGTTGCATGACATCTTTTCAGCAACTTCATTCATTTCTACAGGTTCTTTCATATGATGAATCAAAATCCAGGAGAGTATCCGAACGTGCATTCATGACACTCTTTGGTCAAGATAATGAGAATTTCACACGTACGATGTTCCTTTACGTAGATCAATTACAAAATCAGCTTGACAAAGATGAATTCCAAGAAGATAAATCCATGACTGCATTTTGGGAGCTCAACAATCAGTTTCAGAAGTTCATCGATTGGCAGTACTTCTTGGATTATGACAGTGAAATGACAGAAAAGCTTTTTGCTGAATACACTGGAATCAAAGTTAAACAGTTTAGAGAAACACTACTCCTACACATGGGTAATGTTAAGAAGTCTGTTGCTGAAAGAACACGTCATAAAAGATAGTATGATAGAAGGATGAATGAAAGACAAATGCAGTCAAGAGAGAGTAAGGCTGTTTCAAGTAAAGCATTGGATGTTAGTTTAGTTGTTACAGAATGTAGTGGGACTAAGTCAGATAAGCATGATACAAGCAGCAGTTCAAGGACTTATATCACACATGTTGTGGATGTAGATATCAGACCAGTAAATGACCAAGTGCCATTTGCTGAGGTACAATTGACTGCTCAACATAATGTCCCTTGCTAATGAACAACAGCATACTGATCAAGTCAGAAACAGTTATGACACAAAATCTTGTTGGAAATAAGGTTGATAGGCAATAACCACTCGTGATTAAACAAATAAGATCATAGGGGAGGAGAGAATAGACCAGGATGCTGAACAAGATCAAGTAAAAAGTTCTTTGGCTTAAGGCGAATTTCTCAAAACCAATGATATTGTTTTGAAAAAAGAAGTTTTATAATGAACGTCAATAAGATTTTTACAACTTGAAAAACATTGTATTTCACTTGAAATTTCAATACAACAAAAGGAAGAAAGTTTTCAAAGTAACAAACTATGTAAGAATCAGGATTCTCCTGAATTTTGTGAATTTTATGAGATAAAAAACGAATTGAAGCACACTACAAGCCAAAAACTCAATGATCAACAACTTGAAGAAACAAATTAAAAATGTGCATGAGAAAAGTAATGAAGCCAAGGTTAAACATGACATTGATGTAATTGAAACAATTAACATCGAATTGGAACATAAAGTGGCTAAATTACTTAAGGAAAATGAGACTTTGAAAAAGCATTACAAAGACTTGTATGATTCTATCAAAGTTACAAGAACGTAAGACTATCAGAAACAAAACAACTTCTTTGATTGCCAAAATGATGAATTCAAAGCTCAACATCAGGAAAAAGGGGTTTAACAATTGCAACATAAAAAAAACGATTAAAAAATTAACAGGAAACAAGTGTCGAATACTAAATTTTTGCAAAAACCATTCAATCTTGGGGAAACCGGTTTTACAACCACTTAGAAACCAATCAGTTGTCAGACAATCGACTGTGTTTAGATCTGAATGACCAAAATTTTCAAAACCACGGTTTGCCTCCCAAGTTGATGTGCAAAAACGATTTGCCAAAACCAGTCACTCCTCACTATTTGCCTAAAGTTAAAGAATCTGTGTTTGTAAAACCTCATCATGTGATTGCTCCTGGCTCATCTAGGAATAGTCAAGAAGAATCGTATGGTTCAAATGATATGGCTCATAATCACTATCTAGAAAAAGCTAGGAAAAAGAAACAAGAAAGAAATAGGAACTCAAAATCTAGTGTGATGCATACTACTAGTCTACAAATCACTACTAATGGTAGCAAACAAAAACCTAGGAGCAACAATCAATCATCTAGGAGTTTGCCTGTATCTAAGAGTAGTGATGTAACATCAAATAGTGTGCCACTAGTAGATCACTCTAAGAATTGTAGTTCCTTTTTTGACTCCAAACACTTTGTTTGCTTGACGTGTCATAAATGTGTTTTAATGCAAATCATGATAATTGTATAACAAAATTCCTAAAAGAGGTGAATTCTCGTGGCGAACTAAGGTTCAATTCCCTAAGACTAGAAACAACAACAATCCCATAGAACCAAAGAGTCATACTCAAAAATCTGGTAGGCAGATTGCTATAGGACAAATGTCTTCTCTCTACAAGTCTTCCTCTATGCATGAGAAACCAAACACTCCTAGATCTTGTCTTAGGTGGATAAATACCGATCGTGGTAAATTTTATCAATCTTGCCTGGTCGAGTGATACCTACTGGAAAATGTTCATTGAAAGGCAACAAATCAGTTGACAGTGAACCCCCAAATAGTTCAAATGAAGATATCACTAACCCATATTAATGCGATCAAACTCTTAATGTCAGTGCAGGTACTCTTAACCTAAGTGCAAGTACATCTTTCAATCCTAATAAGGAAAGACTCAGAGTTTGGTTGCCAAAAAGACTGATATCTTATAAACCAGGGCTTTAAGGAATTCAAATATGATAATCATGAAGGATGGCGTCTGCAGACAACACTTCAGGCCCCGTTCCTTAAATAAAAGAAAGGTGTACGCTTCAGTGCGCTTTATATTCAAAAGAAAAGAAATCTTCTTGTTTTCGACCATTCTCATCAACATTCTTCATATTTTCCCATGGTTGTTCAATCATTAATTGGATCGACATACATTAGCTTGTATTTTAATTCACTAGATCAATCAAAAATGGCAATCACATATGAAATTTTTGAAGGGGAGAATAGTGAATCAAATGTGATCAATACAGTTGAACTTGGTCTCTCAATGTGTATGAAATGGTCAAATTAACTCCTGGATACATCAGTTCAGGACTCGTGCAAAACCGAGTTTCTCCAACACCTTATGTTCCACCATCCAAGAAAGACTATGAGATCCTATTTCAACCATTGTTTTCAATCCTCCACCACGTGATGTTTCTCTAGATCCGGTAGCTGTTCTTGCTCAAGAGTTGCTGATCCATCCGGTTCACCTTTGTCAACTACCATTGATCAAGATATACCATCTGCTAGTACTTCATCAACAAATCAGAAAATTCAATCTCAAGTCACTCATCAAGGTGTTGAGAACAAATTCATGGACATCAAATAGCACAAAATTGAAAATGCATCCCCTCCTTCATAATCTTTCTCTTTCAGACCCAAGATCTGAAGAAACAACTAAAAGGGGTACATTCCCGATCAAATTATGATCATCTTAACCAATCGTTTGATACTCTCACTAAGTTGACAAAGAATCACCCATTGGAGAATGTTATTGGCGGTCCTTCTCGACCGATTTCAACAAGAAGTCAACTACAGGAACATGTCATTTGGTGCTACTTTGACGCAAATGACAATCCAATTCCATTTGGTGGGAAACGGTCTCTAGAAACGATGAAAAAGCTGGCGGACGAAACTGAAGAGTTATGGTGGTATCTCTTCATGTATCCTATGTAAATATATAAAACCAGAAAAACACAAAAAGATTTTCATTTTTATAAAGCTTTTCAAAAACAAAATACAAAAATATAAAATCAGAAAATACCAAAAATATGTTTTTCATGACATGTCTTCTGGTATCGATAATATTTACGGCGTTAGAAATGTCATTCAATAATGACACGGTGCTGTAAATAAAGTTCGAACAGAAGTTTCAAATGTTTTTCAAAACATGTCAAAAATGGCTTGCTATTATTTCTGATATGCAACCCGGTTTTCAAAATGAGGAAAGCATGTCGCCAAAAAGACGGCTGTTCCTATCAACGGGTGATTAAGTTCTCCCGGGCATGGATTACTTCATATCCGTGCACCCTCGATCTAATGTACGTTTCAGTGCATTATTTCTTGATAAAGAAGAGAAGTCTTCTTTTTAACCAAATAATTTTTCTTCTATGATTCTTCAAAAATTATTTGTGTTAGCCATGGTGGTAAAAAGTTGTCTTTATTATGTATCATTGTTTAAAGGAATTTCACAAAAAAAAAAGATTTAAAAGCTAATTCAACCACTCAAACTATGACTACAGCTCTTTAAATAGAAAACGGGTCATTATTTGAGGGAGAGAACGTGTCATCAAATAATCTTTTAAAACAGTCTTTTAAGATAAGTCAAGGTATACACGGATAAAGTTTTTGATAATGACAGATCACAATTTCCAGGGGAGTTAATTTATATTAACTACAAGGGCTTTAGATGTCATTTGTTTAAAACTTTGTGGACTTATTTGCAATTTAAGACTTAGTGAATTCATGCTTTAAACTACAAACGACCAATATTGACAACACCTCATAGTTTGTAAAAAGGCTTAGGAATGTTTGGATATAATCACATTGTTTTAAAAGCCTTGAAGTGTTTCTGATTCAATTAATGCTCCCTTAAACGGTCAACCACTATGCTTATTCTTAAAAAAGGAGTAGAAATATTTGATAAAAGAGGTACACATAGGTATGATGATACCTTTAGATAGTCATTATCCTGCAGGAAGAAATGTTTACATCCGAGACTTAGTTGACTTAGGTATTATCATTTATGCTATTTAGAGGGAATAATTGTGACATCCGAGACTTAGCTAACCTTGGTGTTTCAATTTATATCATCACTATCTTGTAAGGAGAAATACGCTCATCAGGGACTTAATTGACTTTGATGTTATGGTTTCGAATTATTTGTGTACTTCGAATATTTGGGCTTTATACATCAAGTCTTCTTAATGTGGCTTGCAAGAAATATTTGTATCTACTCAAGAAAGGATTGATGGTTTGGGGGAAGCTAAGACAACTTCCATCTGGAGAGTATCGAGACGGACTACAGATTGCTAACATGGACAAAATGACTGTGCCACTTTTGGTTTGAACATTTCTGGTCTTGTCTCATACATAATCTTGTACATCAATAAGTAGTGTGGTAATGAGTGTTATGTGTCAGTTTATGAATTTTTCATGAGTTTCTCGTTAAACTCCAAATCATTCATAAACTCATCATAACTGACACTAAGAGAATCCCTCATTAATTGAGGGGGAGCATATATAGGTTCCAATAGCGGCTTGTATCTAATAAGATTACATTTTCTCCCAAATTTTCTAACATATTTAAATCAATTGAGATCCTAAATCTCAAAGGGTTTGAAATTTTTGATCAGGGGAGAGAATGTGATTTAAATATTTAATCTGATAAAAATGTGATCTATTAAGACTCAAGCAGGCACTCCTCCCTCCATGTGCCAAACAATTTTTGATGATCGGTGCACATGTTGAGGGGGATCATTTTCATGAATCAAAACAATTGAGGTACTAATGCTTTGATGTTTACATCGCCCGTACCTTGATTGATTTTTAAATGGTTTTATCAGAGTTATAAGGATGGTATGGTTAGGTACATGTTCCCATGATTCCGCCAGAGCTAGAGGGATCTACCCAGGGACAATCTACTAGTTAGTGTAGAAGTCCTTAGTTATGATACAAAAAAGGAGTAAAGTGTGAGTAAGGGAAGAGTGCCGACTGAGATGGAGCTAGTACTGGAATAAACCTAACAAGGTACTAGTAATGAAGTCTCGGTATGCACTAAAGGGGTTGAAGAATGAAAAAGAAATGTTAAGATAAAGGGTGATAAGAAAGTATCCCTCCTTAAACATTAGGCAGAAACCGGGTCAATACATATGATGTCAGAATTACATGGTTGATTGCTGACATTGAAGACAAGTATCATGGACCCAGTGATACGCTACACAACCCTCCCTAGCCACTCAAGATCCCTCAAAGGATTCTTGTTTCATTTCTTACGGAGATCAATACATTTCTATCGTCTCTCTCACTCCGAGTTAGATGGTATTGAAAAGGTGGCAGTCTGCTCCAGCCTCCGACTACTAAAACACCAAAAGGCACAATTGAGTCTAGAGCCATGAGATCATCCACATATCTCGCTAAGACACTAATTCAACTTACATTTGTTTTCCACACACTCTAAAAACAAGTAATTTCATAAGAGTCCTACGCATTATTCTCATGGTATTTCCAGAACATCCGAGTGATACGTAAGTATTCACAATGACGATGGAAATCCTGCTAGAGCCAACATCAAACAAGCTCTACGGTAGGTGACATGTAAAGTCCATCATGGATTAAACTTGTGACAACTAAAAAGCAACAATGGTGTGATTCTTTATGAATCAAACTTGTTTCAGGAAGTGAATTGACATTGGATGGAAAACTATGTTTTATGATTAAAAACTCTTGAAGTGTCACAAAAACCATTTCATGAGTGACATAACGATTGATTTTCAAATCCATTTTTCTCTTCAATCAGTAAGATAGTAACTCACTGGTTCACTTATTCCGTGTTGTCTGCTTTGAGACGTTCCGGTATTGAGAACGGCTAGTACAGCTGCGAAATCCTGTCAAGGAGATTCTTCGAAATCCTACCTAATCACAGGCAGTATTTATACTGATCAATGGGGAACCGTGGTTCTTGCAACCTTATTCAACGAAAGTGAACAAAGTCAATTTCGTTTGTTTATTACTAACATATATTTGCAGGAATCCCGACGGTTGCAGCTACTGGCCAAAGATATGTTAACTCACAACCCCATGCTCACACTTCATATTCCTAATCTAAGCCATCATGATAGCTGAAAGACGTACAACACAGCTTCCGCAACTCTGATGCTCGCTATCATGATCCCGCAAAATCAACCAAACACAAGATAAACCAAGCAAGCTAAACCGTGCAACTAAGCGCAACCAAGAACCTCAGCTATCACCAACCAAGTAAGGAGAAGAAACAGAAGCAGGATAAGGAAACCACTAAAGCAAACACGCCAGCCAAACGAACTAAAGCTGGGAAGGTGGCAAAGAAGCGAACCCTTAAGAGATCTCAGCAGCTGGTCGATGAGGTTGTTGATGCGGGTATTCCGTTGACTGAACCTGGGTTTGGTGACCTAGAAGCGGATACGCAAAGGGCTGTTGAAGAAAGTCTGAAGGATGCTCACGGTGCACATCAGGGTCCACTCCCACCTATGGTGTTCAGGGAACCTGATACTGGAAAGTATCAGCCACTTCCAGAGGTAGAGGGAAAAGGAAAGGAGAAAGTCGGTGCTGAGCAAGCTGCTCGGGTTCTACTAAATCTTCAAACTCCAAAGAAAAAGAGCCCAACTGATAATATACAGCTTTCAAGACGTAATTCGTGCACCAACTGAACCCTCGGGTCATGACGAATCATCTCCCCTATATGCTGAACTAGGCTTGACTGAAGTGATACCGGAATCAGATGAGGAAGTGCCTCCCGTAGTCAAAAGATGATATTTGGACTTTTAGACAAATTTCAACCTGTAATCTTTACAAACTTGAACAACATTTCACCACTTCAAACACTCAATCACCACTTTTAACATACAATCACTATTCATTGTACCGATCCAAAGTTTATCATAATACAAGTAATCAATCATGTCTAGTAATTCCGATGATATTCAAGAGGCCGGTTTTGATACCCGCCCTCATATGCTCGATAGGACTAATTATGACTCATGGTCACAAAGAATCCGACTGTATTATAGGGGAAAGGAAAATGGAATTTACATTCTTTAATCAATTGATCATGGTCCATTTGAGCTTGGAACCACCAGGGACACACTTGGAACCACACCTGAAGGCGGTGTTCTTCTTGGACCAGAAAGGCCTCGCACTTATGATGATCTTAAAGACAATGTCAAGAAACAATTCGATGCTGATATCCGTGCAACAAACATTGTGCTTCAAGGATTACCCAAAGACATCTACAAGCTCATCAATCTCCCTCAGACAAACAACCAACTTCGAACCTCTTCTAACACCCGCAATCAAGCAACAGTTCAGGAAGATAGGATCGTGGTTCAGAATGTTCAAGGGCAACAGAATCAGAATCAGAGAAACTTTGCTCAGGAGCTGGTGCAGTGGGAAATGGGGGAGCACAGAATAGAGCTGGGAATGCCAATGTTGGTCAAGGAAAACCGATCAAGTGTTATAACTGTAATGGGCTTGGACATATCGCACGAAACTGTACTTAGCCAAAGTTTCCATAGAATTCTGATTTCTTCAAGGACAAAATGTTGCTGATGCAAGCTCAAGGGAAAGGTGCAGTACTGGATGAGGAAGAGCTGATCTTTTTGGCTGGTGAACAAACTAACATTTTTGATGCAGATGTAGAATGATGACAATATTTTCCAGGCAGATGAATGTGATGCTTTCAACTCAGATGTTGATGATAAACCTATTGCTCAGTCAATATTCATGGCCAATTTTTCCTCAACTAGGCCAACAATTCTACAAGTCGGTCCATTAAATGCATCCATCTTATCTGAGGCACATGATTTGGAAAATACTATTGATCATTGTGATGATAAGAGCACTGGGAGTCGTGGTGCCATAGGCTCGTGCCATAGAGAAAAAAGTAAGGAAAATGGAGTTTGGCACCAGATTTGGTATGGCACCTGAATTCAGTGGAGTGGTAAGCCATAGCCGAGAGGCCTTGGCACGAACCATGGAGTGGTGAGCCATAGCCAAAACTGGCGCCATAGCTTGGCACCAAGCTAACAGCCCACCACTCCTTTTGCTTTAATCAAGACGAACATGATACTCATAACAAAGTACAACAGAAACATGTCATTGACTCAAATGGTGCCGATATAGGTAATAGTAATGTTATTCCATACGAACAATATTTGACAATCAATGAAGTTTTTGTTGAACCAAGTTGTGCATCTTCTGTTCTGAATGATGCATATGTGTTGCATGATAATAATGCGTACATTTTTCATGACCCTTTAGCCACTGAACTTAATATCTATAAACAACAAGTTGCTATGTATGAACAACGTACTAAGTTTGATCTGACACTTTGTGAACATAAAATGGATGAACAAATGAGTATACTTATTTAAGATCGTAATAAAAAGGAAGAAAATCTTAAAAAGGAACTTCATTTTGTTAAGTTACAACTTAATTCGACTATTAAGAGCAACAAGATAATTGAGGAAACTGTAACTGCTTTAAAACATAAGTTTAAATAGAAAGAAACCAAATTCCTAACTGATTTTTCAAATCTGAAAAAAATTAAACGATAAACTCGAGAATAAGTTATACTCGCAAGATCATTCCATTCAAATTGTTTACATGATGCTAAAACCTAAAAAATTATATGACCAAGATGATGTAACAGCCATAGGTGCCCAGAACCCTTTTTACCTCAGAAAGGCCAAAATGGTTCAACCGGCACTTTATGATGGTGACGAAATTCTTAAGACGCGTCATGTCCCTGTAAGTGTTACATCATCTGAGGAAGACCTACATACAGCTGAGATTACTAGGCAAAAAATGAATAAGAAAATTAATGACCCTATGTGTGGAAAAGAAAATTAAAATTATACCTCCTAATTAATCCAAAGAAATTTTTTTTGCCACTTTTACACCACAGACCCAACTAACCCCTGAATAAGTATTTTGGTCCAAAGACCTCCTTAAGCAAAGAGCAGAAGATCTAAAAACAAATGCCCCACCCCAGCTAATTCTTCCACCTGTGATAGTGTATCCACCCAATACTCCTATCCATCTGGTCCCCCGAACGCTTCCAACTATAAGTCAAGTAAATATTGGTCTGTATGTAATTATTCAACTTTTTTGGGAATTTGAAAAAACTTGTAAAAACGGATTACACCAACGAGAATAACTGAAGGGGAAAGGGGTTTTGAACAAACAAAACGGTGTTACTTAAAGGAGGTCATTCCATTTTTCAATCTACTCAAAGAACATTTTGACGAAGTTCAAAGATCACTTGTTAAAGAAGTTAGAGCTATGATAGCAATTTTTAAAAATATGGAAGCTGAAGTGGACCAGAATGTCATCGACAAAAAGTATGGGGAGATTGAACGTAAAAATCTCCTCATCACAAATGAGAATTTGATTGCTAATTGTATTGCCCATGATGTGTTTTATACTGTCATTGATTCTGCTTTAACTGCATCTCGATTTCATGATTTATCTAATGCTTATAATGTTACAATATCGGCTTGTAATTAATTAGTACATTTTCTCCCAGATTTTATAACATATTTAAATCCATTAAGGTCCAAAATCTCAAAGGATTTGAAATTTTTGATAATGAGAGAGAATGTGATTAAAATATGTAATCTAATTAAAATGTGATGTTAATGACTCAAGTGTGCACTCCATCCTCTATGTGCTAAACATTTTCGTGAATCGACGCACATGTTGAGGGGGAGCTTTTTTGCTATGAAAAACCAATTGAGGTATAAAAACTTTGATAGTTATATCACAAGTACCTCGGTGGATTTTATCAAATGGTTTTATAGCAAGGTGAACTGTACCAAAAGACCGACCTTGTTATTACTTTATCAGAGTTATAAGGATGGTAAGGTTAGGTACTCGTTCCCACGATCCCGCCAGAGCCAGAGGGATCTACCCAGGGACAATCCACTAGTTAGTGTAGAAGTCCTTAGGCAAGATTACAGAAGGAGTAATGTGAGAATAAGGGAATAGTGCGAACTGAGATGGAGCTAGTACTGGAACATACCCAACAAGGTACTAGTAATAAAGTCTCGGTAAGCACTGAAGGGGTTAAATAATAAAAAAGAAATGTTAAGATAAAAGGTGAAAAGAAAGCAACCCTCCTTAAACATTAGGCAGAAACCGGGTCACTACATATGCTGTTAGAATCACATGGTTGATTGCTGACATTGAAGACAAGTATCATAGACCCAGTGATACGCAACACAACCCTCCCTAGCCACTCAAGATCCCTTAAAGGATTCTTGTTTTATTTCTCACGGAGATCAATATATTTCTATCGTCTCTCTCACTCCGAGTTAGATGATATTGAAAAGGTGGCAGTCTGCTCCAGCCTCTGACTACTAAAAACCAAAACTGCACTAATGAGTCTAGAGCTATGAGATCATCCATAAATCTCGTTAGGACACTAATATAAACTATGATGGTTCATCACATACTATGATAACAAGTAAGATCTTAAGAGTCTTACGCATTATCCTCGTGGTATTGCCAGAACATCCGAGTGATACGAAAGTACTCACAATGAAGATGGAAATCCTTCTAGAGCCAACATCAAACAAGCTCTTGGTAGGTGACATGTGAGATCCATTATGGATCAAACTTGTGACAAATGGAAAGCAATGATGGTGCGATTCTTTATGAATCAAACTTGTTCCAGGCAGTGAATTGACGAGTAGTTTTTTGAAAACCTTTCGATGTGCTCAACATCTAATTTTTAAGCACATTGACTGTGTATATCTTTCAAAACAAATGTGTTTCTGATGAAATTTGATTTTATGTTATAAAACCTTTGATGTGTCACAAAAACTCTTTTTTGAATGACACGTGATTGACTTTCAAATCAATTTCTCATTAATCAGTGGGTTTTTAATTCACTGGTTCACTCACTCCGTGCTTTGTCTACTTTGAGACGCTCTGGTTTGAGAACGGCAGTATTTATACTTATTAATGGGGAACCGTGGTTCTTGCAACCTTATTCAACGAAAGTGAACAAAGACACTTTCGTTTGTTTATTACTAACATATACTTGCAGGAATCCCCGACGGTAGCAGCTGCTGGCAAGAGACATGTCAATTCACAACCCCATGCTCACACTTCATATTCCTAATCAAAGACATCATGATAACTGAAAGACCTACAACACAGCTTCCGCAACTCTGATGCGTGCTATCATGATCCAGAAAAGTGTGAGCATGCCGGTCCGAAGGTCACAACATCACATGGAGGCAATACTTCACTACAAGGATGATTAAGAGATCTACTGTGGCTGATGATCTCAAAGAAAGCTCAAAGATCACACAAGTCAAAGGAACTATGCTCAAAAGTCACTACATAATGTACAAAGAGATCAAAGAATGAAGAATCAAAGATTACGAGCTGAAGTCAAATGTTCAAGACTTAGAATGCTAGGATTCATATTGTATTTTTCAGGGGTGACCTCCCTTAGGGGGAGATTGTTAGGTTCATGAAAAAGACTCGGTCACCCCGTGTATTGTCTAGAATAGCATAGCTCGTAGATGTAATGTAAGCGTATGACTTATGGTTTTGGGCCGGGTCTTTACCCACATGTAAGCCCACTCCATAGCCTATTTTCTAGGGCATGTAACTCACTATATAAGCCTCTTTCCAGCCATGGAAAGAGGTTGGTTGTTCATTTTATCAATTACACACATAAGGTTTTTCTCTCACTAGAAATCCTCTCCTTTCTCTCTCTATAATCGGCCAACCCCTATTCTTTCCCTTGTGTTATGATATCCAATATCCTACACATGTGTATCAGTTCTTTGTATTGTGTACAAGTGTATCAATTTTGTGCCCAGTAATGGTGTGCCTATCTCCTGTTGTAAATGCTGTCTTGCATCAATAATCATTCATGTTCTAGATTGTCTATCAGTACTGTAATATATTTGCTTGTGTATAAACTGTATGTGACAAATCTTAGCAGAATCATGTCTTCCATCACTGCTCAACAAACCAAGCTTGATCTTGAGCTTGTTCCCAAGGAGAATAGACTTGATATCAGAAAATGCAATGGAAGAATCCCTCAAGGATTGACACCAAGAGAACCCACATTTCAAGTCGTTCTGGATGCTATTGCACTCACTCTATGTTATCCTGCATTTCTCATCACTGCTGATGTCCCTGAAGTGTACATGCATCAATTCTGGAATTCTGTGTACAAGCATGACACCTTCTACAGATTCAAGCTTGACAAGAAGAAACGATTCAAACTTACTTTGGAAGTCTTCAGAGATATCTTTCAGATTTGCCCAAGAGTACCGGGTAGAGACTTTGATGCCCTTCCTTCTGAAGAAGACACTGTGTCTTTCTTAAGAGAACTTGGTCATACTGGGGAGATCAATTCACTCAATGATGTTGTTGTCGATCAGATGCATCAACCCTGGAGAACTTTTGCTGCTCTTATCAACAGAGGTTTATCTGGAAAGACTAGTGGTCTTGACAAGCTTCGTCTCTCCAGAGCTCAAATCCTTTGGGGTATGTTCTATCAGAAAAATGTAGACTTTGTGGAATTACTTTGGGAAGACTTCATCTACCAGATTGAAAACAGAGTCTACAAAAAGCAAGAAAAGATGTACTACCCTCGATTCACCAAAGCTATCATTCACCACTTCCTTATTCAAGAAAAGACACTTTCCTGGAGAAACAAAATTGGGATGCACACCTCCAAAGATGACTACTTGATTAACTCCTTAAGATTTGTCTCTGCTAAAGAATCAACTCAGATCTATAGAGCTATTCTTCCTGAATGTTTGACCAGTCCAGCGATGAAGGAAAGTAAAGCGTACAAGACTTATCTTGGCTATGCTAAAGGTGTTGTACCTCACAAGATTGCTAGAAAATTCAAGAAAGCCTCTCCATCTAAGAAGGACAGTGATCTAGTCTCTGTAGATGAAGGACCTGTAACACCCCCGAAATCAGGTCGCAGCGGAAAGGTAACATTGGGGTGCTACGTCAAAGTACAAAAATCAAGATATAGA
>BQNB010102359.1:0-24264 GCA_026074375.1 Tanacetum coccineum | reverse complement strand
AAACAACTCACCCTCTTTCTCTTTTCTTGTTCGATTTGTGTGATATATATGTTATGGAGTGTTAATCGGGATCCTACAACTACCTTACCCGAATCCAAAAAGCCCAAGACATAAGCCCAATCCCTAGCCCATTACCATTTTATTAAAACCACAGGGACCATTTCTATCATTTGTGAAAAACCTTTTATACTACACTTTTGTTAAACACAACCACAGGGACTGAACTTGCCATTATCCCAAAGTTTAAAAATGTTTACCCATTTTTAGTTATAAAAAAAGGGCGCCAAGTTAAAACACTATTCACTCTTCTTCCCCGTTTTACCCACCAGTCAAATCAAAGGGGTTTTGTTAATTGAGGGTCATTAAGGACAATTCATGGGGTAATGGACATGGTGGCAAAGTGTTGCATCATACCTTGCATCCTATTGGCTAAACCCACTAAGTAAGGATCATGGGCTTGAGAAGAAACACACAAGGATGAGCTAATTACATTGGATTCACTCTCATAAGAAGCACAATATGTCTCTATCACGGATTGCCAAGCTGGCAATCTGTGTGATCTCAAAAGAAATCCAACGGATGAGATTACACTGATTAGCTAATGATCAAGGGCTGAATTTTGAGATGGAGGAGCGTCTTTTGATGCTAGAAGCTTCTGAAAGCCAGTATAAATACAAAGAGATGTTCACACACATTCACTATCTAGGAGTAGCTTTTAATTTTAGCTTAATGTTCGTTTTTAGATTATGTAATTTCCATTCAAGATTTTTGTAATATTTCCTTTCAAATAATGTAACTCAGCTTTCATTAATGAAATTTAGTTTTATTTTGTCATAAGTTCTCCTGTTTTTAACTCATAAGCTCTCATTTTCCTTTAAATTGTTAAGCTAAAAGTTCATAAGCTCCTATAAAGCTCTTACTAGTCTATAAGCTTACGAAAGGGGAGTCAAATGTGGAAGGACTCCCATGGACTTATACTGGCTTATTTCTAATAAGCCAGAGCTGTTGATTAAGCTCAATTGAGCCTTAGCTTCTATTACGCTGAAGCCATTTGTAAGTTTTCTATTTACTTTCTTGTCCTTTAATTTTTAGCTTAAAAATTGCTTAAATAGCTTAGAATTGTTTATTTGCTTATTAATTGTGCTTATCTGTTTTCTAGCTGCTTATTTGAGTTTAATAATGTTAA
Source organism: Tanacetum coccineum (assembly GCA_026074375.1). Classification (NCBI taxonomy): domain Eukaryota; kingdom Viridiplantae; phylum Streptophyta; class Magnoliopsida; order Asterales; family Asteraceae; genus Tanacetum; species Tanacetum coccineum. The sequence goes on along the minus strand of BQNB010102359.1, from coordinate 23,078 downwards.
TTAGTGCTTATTCATCATCTGTTTTAGCTTAATTACCATAGATCATAGTAGTTTCATTACTGTCTAAAAATTTCATAAAAACCAAAAATATAAGTAGCATTAGTTGTAGATCTTAGATTTTGGCTTATTTAGTTGTTTAATCATGTTTATTAAGTTTGATTTAAGCTGTTTGAAGTCTGGTATCAAGGTTTAGTTTGTTAGATCTTAATTTCATAAGCTATTTTAAAATCTGTCATAGGTTAAGGAGTGTTTGGATTTAGCTAGTTTGACCTTTAAAAGTCAAAATGACTTGTGCAATTTGTGTGGGTTAGTTTTGTTATCAGTTTAGACTAGTAGTAATTCAGTTTTTAGAAGTTAGTTTTTATTTGATAAAAAGTTATGGCTTAACTTTGGTGTTTTAGCACCAGGGTAAATTTTCTTTTATCTCTGCTTGTTAAAATCTTTACCAAGCCATCCTAGGCTTGGTTCTTGCTTGCTTTGAGTTTAAAGTCACTCAATAAGAGTGTGTAGTGCAGGTTAGTCCATTAAGGACACCTGCACATTTGTGCTTTGGCCTTTGCCAATTGCACTAGCAGTGGTAACAAAGTTACCACTGCTGTCACTTTTGGTTTCAATTTTAGGTTAGTAAATATAGGTCTTAGGATTTAAAATTCAGTTTACTTATAGAATAGTCATAGCTTAATGTAATTTAGGACTTACTTATTGTTTTCCAGCTTATTTGTTAGGTTATTTTTAGCATTAAAAAAGTTCATAAACAGCCAAAAGCCAAAAACAGTAGTGATAGATTTTTAGCTTTTAAATTTTGATTTCCAGCTTAAGGTGTTTGTTCTTATGATCTAAATTAGTAGTTAAATAGTAGATAGATAAGTTTTTAAGAGCTTAGAGTTTAGTTTAGCTTAATGAGTGTTTTAGCTTAATTGGATTTTGTGCTTTTTGAGTTAAAATGTGAGTTTGCAGGTTTAATCATTAATTTCAGATAGTGTAAAGAGTTTTTAGCTAAGTTTACTTGTCATTATTAGATTAAGCATATCATAAGCTACTTAGAACTTCTTTTGTTTTCAAAAATGAGCTTATATTAAAGCTAGTGCAAGCTTTTAAGTGAAAATCAGCAAAAACAAGCTTTAAACCCTTCTAACTGTAACAGCTTATTCTTAAGCTGTTTTAGAGCTTATTAGTGAGTTTCAGTCTAAGTTGTTTTTATAAAAAGTGCTCAAAAATATGTCCTTTATCAGTTCCAATAATTAGTTTTTGCAAAAAGTGAAAAATAAAAAATTAGCAAAAAGTGGGGTTGCCAGACCTCGAACCCACGACCTCTCCCTCATAGTCCATACGTTTTACCATTGTGCTTCAATAGCTCATCCAACCATATCTTGCACAATCTAATACTTGTACACATTTTCATTTCCTTTATAAACAATAAGCCGTAGCTTATTCATAAGCTTATTGAGCTTATTCTTTAAGCTGTGTTACTCCTTTAATTTTTCTTGTGTTCTTTATTAGGTTTTAGACTTTTCCTGAATTTTCCAAATTTTTCTCTTTATTTTATAATTTTCTAGGATTTTTCGTAGGTTTAAAAATTGAAAAATCATTAAAAAATAGAAAAAAGTTTCAGAAAATTACAAAAAAATAGTTTTTAGTTTTATAAAAATTACTTTTAGGTTTACATTCAGTAAAATCATTTTTACACCTTTTAGATTTTAATTTTCATTTTTGAGCTTTTAATTTTAAGTTTAAAAATAGGATTTTAATTTTAAAAATAGTTAAAAATAGTTTTCTAAGTTTTTATGTTATTTTAGACTTTTCTAAGTTTAAAAATCATTTTTCTAATTTTTTAGGACTTAATTTGCTATTTTTTAGGATTTAATTAGATTAAATTAGTTTTTAATTCATAATAAATTCAAAAATAATAAAAAAAATGTTTTTCTTTTTTCTTAAAATTTTCTTTTGTCCTATTTTAGGTTTAGAAATTTAGTTTACATTTTTAGGAGTTAATTTTAGTGTATTTGCTTATTTGTTGTTAGAAATTAATGGTTAATTGGGCGTCGAAAGTTTGACGAGGTGAATAAATACTATTATAAATATAATATCGTGTCGAGACTTACTAAAAATGGTAACCTTCCAAAAATTGTAACTTTTTAAAAATAGAAACTTACCGGAAATAAAAAGTTTTCAATAAAATAATACAACTTATAATTGAATGATAAATAGTATGTAAAATATACTAAGTGTTAAGGTTTAGAACGCGCAAGTGGATTTCTCATCACATATATGTATGTATGCATATACAAATATATATATGTTACCGTCATAACGATGTACACATCGTTAATCGTATGTTGTACATATTGTAACCAAGCGGCATAATCATATGTCGTGATAGAGTTCGTTCTCGAGGATCGTTGTCGACTCATTGCGTACATTTATTCGGATTGATTTATTTGAGATCTTCAATCAAGGTGAGTTCATAGCCTCGCATTTTTACACTTTAATTGTTTTATAAACCCGTGGTATTCGGTATTTTATACATACTTTTTACCATGAAAAACGAACGCAAAAGACCAAAAACATAATAAAAATTGCAAATATATGTTGTTTTTGTGTTTGTGTATGTGCAGGTACGGATATCAAGAAAATGACAAAATAAAGACAAACCGGACAAAGCCGAGCACGGGATCGGAAAGAGCGCGAGAAAACGAGTCCAACAGTGCTTTTTAATTTATTGGGCCGGCCCGTAACCCATTTAATGGGCCGGGCCAGCCCATGTTATCTAAGCCCAAAATGTTGATGTAAAAAAAAGGTAATGAAAATATGATTATGGTTGGATATTACGTCACCTCATGTGACTTTGAAATTAATTCATTACATGCATGTGCCTTCCCACTATTAATAAAGAGAACAAATTGAAGATGAACACGTGGCACCTCATTTTGATGTTTTGTTGCAAGAAATGGATGAAATGGTGCATTTTTACTACATTTGAATCAATCACATGCGGCTTAAGTATATTAATGTTGTCATGTATTGCAATGAAGCTTCACGTGCTCCTAATTAATTCAAGATAAACGGGACAGCGAACTATATTAGAATTGGCAAATGAACGAGGATCAAGTGGCGAAGCAAAGTATCTTTACTTAAAATTGCAATTCATTTCAAGGAGGTATGATCCAACGAGCAAGAATAATGCGTAGAGGTTAAGCTTTTCTCATGGCCACGTGGCGGTCGAGCAACGGCCGGATCAATAATTAGAGGATGGCTATCCGTGTGACCATAAGGAGAGCAATGATTGCCAATCATGACCAATGATGGATAAATAAAAAATTTTTTCACAATTATTACCCTTCTCATCTCATTTAAAAGGAGACGCCACCCTCATAGTTTTAGAGAGTTTTATTTTTATTTTTTTTAGTTTAGTTCTCTAGTTTTAGCTTATTAAAAATTTTGTAATAGCTTATTTCCGAATTTATGCTTATTGTACCTTTCTTATTTGAAGGACTTAATATGTTGATGTAATAAATTTGGTTTAAAGTTGCTTATAGATCTTGTTTCGCCTTTGGTTTGATTAATCGTTCGATAATCTTCGTTTCATGCTAGCTTATTGTATAAGCTATTTTTCTGAGCTTATTTTCTCTCCTTATTACTATCAGAAGTTCTTAAAAGCTTAAGAAATGAATCCTATAAGCTCTCAAGGCTTATCCGGTTCATCTTCAAACGTTTTTTAAGCACTTTTCAATTTAATAAACAAAAATAAGCTCGAGTCTAGCTTATTGTCATGTTTGATCTGTTTTAAATAGATTTGAATCTCTTGTCTTCTGTTAAGATTAGTTTTTTTTAAATTGCTTATTTGGATTTGAGAGAGCTTTTATTGTTTGATCAAATTTTATAAGCGAAATTTGCTTATTCGAATGGCTATATTATTCGAGTTATGTTTGTGGTTTTTTCTGAATCTCTATTGTTGATTTATGACACTTGTTGCTGATTTATGACACTTGTTGATGTGGTTTTGAGTTTTATTTCCTTCCTAGTGCTTATGTTAATTCTCGTCTCGTATGTCTAAGTGCTTTTGGCTTAAGTAGATTGCTTATTTTATGGTGATTAATGATAATTTATCTCGTTGAAATTGTTTCGTGATCATTACTAGTTAATATGTAATTGAGAGCTCGTTGGCTTAATTTTTTTTGAGATTAATAATTTAAGAAGTGCTTGTATATTTCATTGCTATTAGATTTGTAGTTAAACTCTATAGTCTGGTTTCGAATTGTTAAAAAATTCCCAGTATGCTGCGTGTTGTAAAATTTAGCCACATTGGACAAGCTAGACCTCGTTAGGTTGATAAAATGAAATTGGGCCACATTTAGAAATAAGGCATGCGTATGGATTATAAATTTTTTTGCAAGTTGCTATAAATATGTTCACTGTTTACTTCTAACAATTTTGTTATGTTTTGTAATTTTTGGTACCGGTCTACTCATGAGGCGTAGAGCTTACGGGTTTATTTAGCTAGACCGACTTTGATTAGTTGTTTTAGTTAAATAAATCGGGTGATATTCGTTTAATTGCGGGTCTCCAATTCGGTTCTATTTTCTAATCCTTTTTAGTGTAGATTTATTTTATTGTTTTATAATATGCTTTGATTTTTGTCATGCTTAGTGTAGATTTATTTTAGTCGTTAAATGCTATGTTTAATTTCATTATGAGTAGTGAGTAGTTTTATTAGTGCTTGTTAAGTGATTAGTGAATTGGGAATTAAGTGTGGACTTATAAAAGGTTTAGAAATTAATATTTTTTTTGAATTATTTAGATTTGTAAGTTGATTGTTTAAAGGGCAAAATCCGGAGAATAATCAAATTACACATCTAGTAATTATTTTCTTTAGATTGTTTTCAAAATAAACCAACGTTGTGAGAAAATTATCTTTTCTAAAGATTATAATTCGTTAATAAACCTAAATTCACACTTGATGAACTTTTCACGTCACTTAGCAAGCATATTTGTCATCTATATCTTTTAGCTTAATTTTAATATAATTTTGTAGTTTAAACCTTAGAATTAATATTAGTTTGATTTTTAGCGTAAAAATAGTTTAAAACAAAAGTTTAGCTTTCCTTTTATATGCTTTCTCTTTTAGTAGATTTAGAAAACCAAATCAAAAACTTTTATGCTATTCAAGCTCGATTTACAACTTGAACGTAGATTTCCATTCACCTCTCGTCGAGGAAACGACCCGGAAGGTTTTTGAGATTTCACTTTGGTTAAAAGTGAATTTCTTAACCCGACGGAAATACTATACTATACTATTATTGGCCTATCCTTATTAGTACGTACTTATATATTATATATATATTTTATACGTATTGATTTGGACGGATCAGTTTTTGGCGCCGTTGCCGGGGAGAGGTGTAGCGATTTCTACGGGATTGTTCGTGTTCGAGCCTTGAAGATCCTTTCTTCGGAAAGTTTATTTTCGTACTTATTAAAAATATAAAAATCCAAAAATATTTTTCTTCTTATTTTATTTTTATTTTTCCTTTTCCTTTATAAAAAACCCAAAAATATTTTCCTTTTATCTTAAAAAAGCTAGTCTTTAAGTTAGACTTTTTCTTCAGCTCCTTTTACTCCATCTAATGCACCTAATGTGCCCGTGTGTGAGCCATTTTCCATCTTTGCATCTCAGACATATTCGGGTCCTAAGTTCAAGGCCCCCTTGTAGAAACTTTTGAGCTTTTGGTACGGATGCAAGATTCCATTCAGCTCATCATGCACACTCATATTATTTTAGTGACCGAGACCTAATATAATTATGAACGAACTTCCATTGTTCGACTCAATATTTTGAGGCTAACAGTAATAAATATAAACTGTGGGCTGATAAAAGTTTGCTGCATCTTGCCGGCTCACAACCGATGTTACAGCCTTCTAAAGAAAGACTGATAGTCGTATAAATATATATAGTATTTCCCGTTAGATAAGAAAATCACTTTAGGAAAAGTAATAGTCAATCTTCCGAGTGTCGTATCCACGGCGAGAGATGAATTGAAAACCACGTTTATGTTTAGTTTGATGCTTGAATATCAAATATTTTTGTTTTTGATTTTAAACTAAATATTAAAAACTACATAAACTAGATTAAACTAATTAAAAACAAGCTAATAAAATAAAAGATATATAAAGAAAAATATGCTTGTCAAGTAAAAGTGATTAGATTCTTAAGTGTGAAGTTTTTAGATCTTAATGACGAATTAATATCCTTCTTAATAATCGTTTCCTCAAAACGTTGGCTTAATATTGAAAACAACTTTTTATCAAGATATTAATTACTAGTTTAATGCCTACTTAATCTTACGGCTTTTGCCCGTTCGACTAAATAAAACACTAAACTAAATAACTTTGGCAAATTATTAATCACTAGTCATTTATTAAATTTCACACTTAATTCACTATTGACAAGCATATATAACAAAACTACTCACTAAGCATGGCAACTAAACTAATAGTAATAAGCATAACAATAACAGTGAACATATAAAAAGCTAAATAAAGTAAAACTACTAATTATGAAAAAAGGAAAAGAAAGTAGAACCCGAATGACGAATTCGATAACGAAATAAAACCACCCGATTTAATAAGCTAAAGAAAATACTCAAGTGTGTCAAACTTAAGATATTCTATCTAGCTTATTAAACCCATAAGCTCCTCGCCAATGAGTTGAACCGGTTGCGTCATCACAAATCAAACAAGGTTAAACAAAAACTAAATTAAACTTAAACTAATTTTTAAAATTTTATAAAAATAAAATAAAAAGAAAACTAAATTTGTTAAAATAGAGATTAGCTACTGAATTTTCTAAACTAGCTTGGGCCAGGCCCAATTTCTTGTCCTACAAACTGTTTAACTAAAATATTGAGAAAACGGTTTTAAAAACTTAAAACGGAAAGAAATGAAATAAGCTAAGAGTGAGCTAAATCGAATAAGCTATTTTCTAAAGGTTTAAAAACTAAATCTACTTATAAGTCAAAGAAATAAGCTGAAAAGTGAGCTTATGTTCGAAATAAGCTAGAACAAGAAGAAGAGAAAATAAGCCACGAGTTATAAACTTCTAATCAACACCAACCTCCATCTCATTAACTAATAAGCTCAAATGTTTACAATACAATCAAATAAGCTAAAATAAGCTGATACAATAAGTTTGAAATAAGTTGGAAAAATTTTACAAAATAAGCTTGAAACAAATCTATGCTACTGACTTTGAGAACTAGGAAACAAAAAAAATAGAAAAAGATGTGTTGTAAAAAAAATTTAATAAAAAGGAGATGAGATTGTTGGATCTCCTGCTCCCCTACTCGAATGAAAAAAAGTAAAACAAGATAAGATAACAAAAAAATTGATATCCAAAGTGCTTTATAAGACCTACTGCCCTGCGTATTTCGTAAGCAACATTAGTACCAATCTAGGCTTATCTCTTGCACTTTTTTGTTATTGGGCCAAGATTTGCACTTATCTTTCTGGGCCTCTTTTATAAAGGGTTGATGTTTAACTTGAGCCTTTAATAATAATGGGTCAGTCCGACCCATATAAATGGTGTCGGGCCGGCCCAATAAAAGATAAAGGCACCGTTAAACTCGATTTCTCGCGCTCTTTCCATTCCCGTGCTCAGTTTTGTCCGTTTTGCTTCGTTTTTCGTCCTTTAGTGAATATCCGGTACCTGCACAATACAAACACAAAAACAAGCATATATATGGCATTTTATGTGCGTTTTTGGTCGTTTAGGGTCGTTTTATTAAGTAAAAGATATGTGTAATTACACACATACCAAAATCCTCCATACTAAGATATTGCCGTGTCCTCACGCAATGCTATAAGTAAACACTTAGGAAAACCAAGAATCTCAATCCCACCCGACTAGTAACCTCGAAAAGTAGCTAAGTGTTCATCAAGGGGAATCAAGAAACTAATAGCTTCGAAAAGCCCCGTTTTTACCATTTTTAAATATTTACACTTATTCCCACACATATTTTTGTATTTTTCCTTTTTCTCATTTTTTTACAAGGGTTCTGGGCACCTAGCGCAGTTTTAGTCTTTTGATCATACACCTGAGTAGGATTTAACATCATATGGACAGTTTGAATGGATTGATCTTAGAAGTGAAGCTTTAATCTAAAGTTAATATTCGTTAAGTGTGTTTTTCAGATTGGAAAAAATATAATTTCATTCAGAATTTTGACTCTTCTGTTTAAACTACTTGTTTCAAAGTCGTTACAGTTTCTTTAATTATCTTATTGTTTTCCATAGTTGACTTAAGTTGTAACTTGAAAGAAGAATGCCTTTTAAGATTTTCCTACCTTCTTATTAGAATTTGAATAAGCATGCGCATTTGATCATCCATTCATTTCACGGTTCATTCATTTCAAACTTAGCACGTTGCTCATAAATGGCAACCTTTACCTTGTAGAATCTTAAGTTCAGTGGCTATTGGGTCATAGAAGGAACGAACCCCCCCCGGCATCATTAACTGGCGATACCATATACACAATTTTAGAGCGGAGATGCACAACTTGGTACATCAGAAATGTCATTGACGTACGACAAAGTAATGTCATATGTAATAGCATTACTTTCCCCATATGGACACTAGTTTGTCGAAAACCTCTGACGGAATGTACATTAATTCGATGGATCTCATGTTCTACTACCTAGATAAGAGACACTAATGATCCAGTAGCAAATTTCTAGAGTATGTACCTCAGATAAGATTTGGATGCATTGGATGGACCAACTTATTGATTTCTGACCCGACGTGAGGACAAATTGGCCATGAAACGGGTGGTGGGTATTGACTGAGCGTCGGATCCATCATCACATCTGAATTAAAAGCGTCACATTCATTTGCTGGTAAGATTTTAGTCCATATTCAGGAGCAAGTCATTGGACTGGTTGATTAACCACACTACATCAAAGGTGTTGCCCGTACACGGTGGGTGGTTTGGGTTGTGGGGTTTGGGGCAGCCAGAAATAGTATTTCCCTCTTCATGCCAAAACTGCACCTATCTCTTGGCTATCATCACAGCATCTTGTCCTTTGAAATAATCAAATTTTGTGGCCGCTTTGGCTGATATAATTTCCTTGCAATATGTCAACTACATTACAACTATAACACTTGATTGGTTTCCCTTGACCATTATTTGGCATTACCAGCTCTATTATGTGCACCCGCATTTTCTGTTGTACCATTTCCCCGAGCAAAATACCTCTGATTTTGATTCTGTCACCCTTGAACATTCTGAACTACAACCCGACCATCTTGAATAGTTGCTTGATTCTGGTGTTAGATGATGTTCCAAGTTGATTGTTGGTCTGAGGAAGACGTTGCACTGAAGGAATGGGCCAGAGCGTCATTTGTTTGGTAATGTGTCAAGTAGTTCATCAGTTAGAGTGTATCCGAGTCAATTTGTGATGTTTCAGGAATCTGTGGAATAGTTGTGATTGTAGGTTTATTGGATTAAAGGGATATTGATGAGACTGGACACTAAATTAATTGAGCATAGAGGTTTTTGACAGTTGACATAAATGTCCAATTGAATCATTCGTAGCAGGAGTGATTCTTTCAATAATCAGTCGATCTTGTGCAGCATGCTTCTTATGTTGTTTTAAGTATGCATACAGCTGTTCGTGATTTGTCTCTTTCAGACCTTTGTTGAGTTTAACGGCTGTCACGAACCTATCCCATTCAGGTGACATATTGTTCACGAACTTGGAGTTCAGTTGAATGTTAGGCATTGTCATTCTGATATTCCTCATGTCGTTGACCAACTTGTGAAAGCGAACATAGTACTCATTGATATTTTCACCTGGAAGCATCTTGAACCTTTCAAACTCATCATACAACTGAGATTCTCTATCTTCTTTTGTGAGTTCAGAACCAGCCAGAAGCATTTTGACGTTGTCCCAAATTGCTTTTGCTTCAATGTTGTAATTGATGAGCTTGTAGATATTTTGGGAAGTCCTTGATGCACAATATTGGTGGCACGGACATCTGCATCGTATCGTTTCTTCTCCGTGTCACTGAGATCCTCATATGTACGAGGCCTTTCTGGTCCAAGAAGGACACCTCCCTCAAGGGTAGTTCCGAGTGCATCCCTTGTGGTTCCAAGCTCAAATGGTCCTTGATCAATCGACTGAAGAATTTGCAATCCATTTTCCTTTCCCCTACAGTACAATCGGATTCGTTGTGACCATGATTCGTAATCAGTCCTATCGAGCATAGGAGGGCGGGTATCGGAACCTGCCGCTTGAATATCATCTGAATTACTGGACATAGTTGAGTACTTGTATTATGATAAACTTTGGATCGGTACAATGATTAGTGATTGTATGTTAAAAGTGATGATTGTTTGTTTGATTAGGTGATATGATGTTTTGATTGTGATTTGGTTTGGTTGAAATAAGTTAATGTAATGAAGATACTGAAACTTAGGCAAAACGCAGTGAAGAACCATAGACAAAACGCAGTGAAGAATGAAATTTTGCCAGAGTAACTTTTTTATCAAAACGCAATATGGTCTTCAAGCAAAACGCAATGGAGGTCTTGAGCAAAACGCAGTGATGTTGAAGCAAAACGCAATGATGAATGAAATTTTGCCAGAGTAACTTCTTATCAAAACGCAATATGGTCTTCAAGCAAAACGCAATGGAGGTCTTGAGCAAAACGCAGTGATGTTGAAGCAAAACGCAGTGATAGCTTAAAGCAAAACGCAATGAGGTCTTGAAGCAAAACGCAATGAGATCTTGAAGCAAAACGCAGTGAGTACTTTTGAAGCAAAACGCAATGTAGGTCTTGAAGCAAAACCCTCAATGAGGCACTTCAAGAACAAAACGCAACCTTCAAAATAACCAGAACCAGTGACCAAAAATGCAACCCCCAAATACGACAAACTCAATATTGTTGTACGATAACAAAACGACAAAATGCAATGTAGCTATTTTGAGGCAAAACGTCAATGAATGTAAGAGTCTTAGAGAGGCAAAACGCAGTGAATAAAAATACGAACTTTTTCACCTAAAAATACCTAAAAATTACCCTTTTAAAACTATTTGGCTTGGGTTTCCTTGTTTGTGCACAACATGATCCTAGGAAGGCTATAAACAACTAAAATACTAACTTTAACATCACAAACAGTGAGAATAATAGAAGTGTCCAGAATAAGACCATAAACTCAACAACCACACTTTTGATCTAAACTAACCAGAAAACGCACCACACAATCTAGCTTAATCAACCCATGGGCTCTGATACCACAATTGTAGTATATTGGATTAACATAAACATAAGCCTAGGAATAATATTTGGCCCGAATTATCAAGGAGATAAAGTAGGAGTTCTAGAGAGAGAAAATCCACTTAGTGTGTGTTTTGGATAAAAAGAACATTCCCCCAACAGCCTGTCCCCTGGCTGTAAAGGTGTATATGTATACAAATAGTTTTGGTGCCCCCCCTAAATGTGCCCATGGAAGTGGGCTAACAAGTGGGTAAGACCCGCCGTCCAACACATAAGTCGTAGTTAACTAAACGTTTAAACTAAGACACGACTAACCTATGCAAGAAATAACCTGAGGTGACCGAGTCTTTTACATGGATTTCATAATCCTATACAGTTTTAGCTATAATATCTCTATGTTGACTTCCGATGAGACTTTTCTATAAGAAATTTCCTTTTTGAACATTATCGTGACGAATGTGATTGGCAATCTCAATAGTGTTTTGTTCGTAGATGTAGAACGGGATTCTTACTTAAGTCTATAGTATATCCCCTTTGTTAATCACACTTGTTATGGAAATGTCATCGAACCAAACGCCATAGTCAATAAGACTTGTTTCATCCATAGATCTTGTTGACATGCCTGTTTCCGGCGCTTACGTAATTTCTGCTTCGGTTGTTGGAGATGGCAAGAGAGCTTTTTGCTTCTTCGAAAACAAAGATGTTAACAACATACCATAAACGTTCAAGACACTACTAGTGCACTAGCGATCTATGTAATTCATCTTGCATGATCCGAAACCGCAAACACTAATGTTTCTTCTGATGCGCGGATCCCTTATGAAACATAGATCCTAAATGTGTAGTGCCTTTAATTTCTGGGAAGATACGATTAAACCGCTTTCTAAGTGAGAGTTTTTGGATCCTCTTAAAGGCGTGGCGCAAAGGGCAAACACTAAACATGATATCGGGTCTAACTTGTCATTTTTTTTTTTTTTTATTTTTTTTTATTTTTTTATTCTTTTTTTTTGTTTATTAGTATAATAAACTACCTATCATTTCCCTCTATATTTGGTATTATCATCTACGGACTCACCATCTTCGTTCTCTAGTAGTTTGTGTTTCCGTAGACATAGTGATTTTATTGGCATAAGAGTCTTCTAGTCCAAATTTCTTAAGTATTTCCCATAATATATTTTGATGTGAATAAAAAAATATTCATATCAATTAATTTTATTTTGTAATCCAAAGAATAAAATTAGTTGCCCCCATCATAACTCCATTTCGAACTCATCATCATGATCTTGGAAAAGTCATCCACATATTGTTTTTGAACGGAAGATTTGAGCCGATGGATAAAATGTCATCAACAGAAATTTGAGACAATAATAAGATTGGAGTCTTTCATTTGTTAAGATGTTTTATCTACCATTCCCAAAGGAGTAATTATATATTAATAAGAAAGCTTTTAAAATCGACCGTACCAATCTTTTGGGTTGTTTAGACATAAGATCTTTCTTAAGTTTATAGACATAATTAGGTTTTAGAATTCAATGAATCCCGAGGTTGATGCCACGTAAACCTCCTCATTGATAAAACCGTTTAAAGGAATGCACATCTTCACATCCATTTGGTAAACTTAAAGTCTAGTCTTTAAGCATAAGCCAAAAGTATTCTTAAGGACTCTAGACTATCTACGGTGCATATATTTCGTCATAATTAATCCTATCTGTTGATTATAACCTTGGGCTACTAACCTAGCTTTGTTTCTATTAACGACACCATTTTCATCAGTTTATTTATATATACCACTTTTTTGTTCCTATGATGGCATAACCATCTTGGATTTGGGACTATTTCACAAACATAATATATTTAAAATGGTTTTAGTTCCTCTTGCATGGCCATTACTATTTTTTCATCTTTTAATGCCTCATAATATTATCTAAGGTTCAAATGTGGAAATAAAGCAAAAGAATTGCTTTGTCTTGAGCTTGCGACCTAAGAGTATCTTTGATTAGATTACCAATAATGTTTTTCTAGGGTAAGAAGTTTTTAGATTCTTTAATATTACAATTGATTATTTTCTAATAACTGTCTTTCAAGATCATTGCCTAATAGGGTTATGTTTTACTAACCTCAATAGCTTTCTTCTTCGACTAACTCATCATCTTCCAATGGTTATGTTTTAAGCGGGGGAGGGTTTTCCATGTGAAATTTACATTCAACGACTTTTCAACTTTCCATTGTTTGTTTGTTAAGGTATTATATAAGGCTTTACATTTGTGAATATCCTAGTAAACACCTTCGTATGACTTTGGGTCGACTTTGTTAGGTAATCTTTTGTATTAGAATCAAACAATTACATCTAAATACTCTAAAAATGTTAAGGTTTGGTTTCTACCTCTAACAAATACTCGTATGGATTTTTTTTTCTAAAATACTTCTAACGGAAACTCTATTAATTATATAGTTGGACGTATCGATCGGGCATTACACCAAAATTTTTAATTAATGGATTGTTCATTTAACATGGTTTCTACTCATTTCTTATAAGGTGATTTTTCTTTCTACTACCCCATTTGATTGTGGAGTACAAGGAGCGGAAAAATTGTGAGATATCCCATTTAAATCACAAATAGTTTCCGAATTAATACTTCATTATCCAAATTCCCGACCAATGATCCAATTCTAATTGATTACAATGGGACATCCGAATTTGTTTTGGATCATTTTGCTAAATAATTCGAATTTTTCGAAGGCTTCGGTTTTATATGCGTAAAAATCTAGTCCATGTTAAATCGAGAATAGTCCATCTACGATTTACTAAGTATACGAATCCCTCCATAACTTTGTATGGAGTGAGGGGCCAAACAAATCCCTGTTAAGTAGTTCTAAAGCATCTAGGTTTTTGGAAACTATATTATTATCCTTGTGACTTGCCTGATCTTTGTTTCTAATTTTTGCAAGCAATACACAAAATGTCGGTCCGTATTTTAGTTTGGGTAGGTTTCCTAACTATTCTTTAGATGCAATGATTAAATTAATAGCATATTAGCGTTACCTAATCATCCAATGCCATAGTGGTGGTAAGTTTTCGTACAATGTTGCAAGCATATTTTGTCTTCTGGTTTATTTCCCTATTTCATTACTATATTCCTCCTTATCCTAATTCCTTTACCTATATACTTTTCGTCTTTGATTATTTTGCTACCGTGTTCGTAAATATACTTTGCATTTGGTAAAATTACATATTTGACCTACACTAAGCAAAGTTAAATGTTAAGTTATCTGATGTGCTCAAACATTTTTCAATATTATGGAGTCTTGAGATAATCGTACTTTTGCCTATGATTGTACCTGCGCAAGTTGCTATCCAAAGATTACGATTCCTCCGTTGTAAGCTTTGTATGAAGAAACAACTTTCGATTATCAGTCATGTGTTTTGGGATGCATCCAATATCTTAATCCCTCATCGGGTTCCCAATTATAATCCTAACATATTTCATCGATCCTGGAGCTACAAGACAAGTTTTAACTTTCGCTCTTTTCCCAATTTCATTCTTCTCTATTATCGGCTCCATGCCCTCTAATAAATGCTCTTGATCGTTGTTCTTTTGGGGCGGCTTTGAACATTCACCAATGAGGTATTTGATCACAACACATCTAAAACATTTCTTTCACTTTTACCATAACCATACATTTCTACTTCTTTTTGGAATGTTGTTTCTAGACGATCATGGTTATCTTACAAATCTCTCGACTTTTGAAGAATTTCTTGAATTCCTTTTAAGGCAAGAGCATACTCTTCGTCTTCACTATCGGAGCTTGAGTTATCTTCATCACTTACTTCCTTTTTCACCTTTAATGCAAGAGATCTACTTTGTTCTTTCTTTATTACCTCTTCATAAACTTTCAAGTTTCCAATAAGTTCGTCAAGAGGTAAGGTTGTTAGATTCTTTGATTCTTTAATCGTCGTTGACCTTTTTCGCACCATTTTGGATGTAAATGCCCTTAAGAAACTTCCAAACGCAATTCTTGCTAAGAAAAACCTTCATCAAGTGCTTTTAGACTATAATAATAGTGTTAATTTTGCAAAAGGCATTATCAAATGATTCCTCATTCGTAATCGTAAATTGTTCATATGTTGAACAAGAAGATCTATTTTGTAAGCTTTGGTTTGACATGATATTACCTTTGATGAGTGATAAACAAAAGTATGTCAAATTTCTTTTGCGGTTTCACACATAAAAAATCTTTCATATTCTTTACGTGGCAAAGCATTATCAATCACCATTTTAGCTTCATTATTTATTTTTTGAAGCAAGTTTCTTTAAGATCAATGTTTTTTTTGTTTATGAAAGGTACAAACAACTTCATCCTTTTTAGTTTCGGGATTATTTGAATAGGAGAAAAATCGATCATCGGTAAAACATGCCAAAGATCTAGATCTTTGACTTCACATAAGTTGTTGAATCTATTTTTCCAATAATAAATCCAGACTTCAAATAGTGGTGGTCTTTGCATAGATTGCCCTTCTAAAAGTTGTTTTTTTCGAATCTCAAGATCGATTTCAAGTTTTAAAATACCATGTATTTTAAAAAATCTTGTTTGGACCTGCCTTGATGTCAATTAGTGGAAAGCTAAATGTGGGTTAAATATTTTAGCCCATTTTTAATTTAAGGTTTTAAAGTGTGTGTGTAAAAATTCCTAGAATCGACTTATGATAATTCAACACTTTGCGCAATATAAACAATATATTATCTAACAATTAATAAGAAAGTATGAGAAAATAATTCAAGACAAAAGATAAGAGTAAGACAATCAAACCACCAACGCGAGTATTTATAGTGGTTCGGGTAAAGAAGCACCTCTTCGCCCTACTCCACTCCCCGAGCACCAAACTCGAGAGTTTTCTTCACTATGTCAACAAGCTCCCTTATAGTGGAGAAAACCGTACACAACGTTGCTTACACCGATTTACGACACAAAGCTAAATGTCGAGTTCTAATCTTAGCTAAATACAATCTATCACCACACAGACTTCACCGACATTGTTCACGACTTTCACAACTTCATCATGACTTCTTCACAACTTCAGACTTTCTTCACAACTTCACACTTCATTTCAACACATCTACTTATAATCACAACTATCTCACACTACTTTGGTAAGATCACATGAACAACTATACTTACAAAGATCGCTAAGATCTAGCTACTACACACAAATACAAGATATACAATTGATTTATAAATATGTGATATGAATGCAACAAGGTTGCAATACACATTAAGGTGTAATACTTCTCTACTTGATGATGGAAGTATTCTTCTCTTGCACTTGAGGAATTAAGCTTGGATCACTTAGAAACAAAGCTTTATGATTAAATGATCAAAGGATTTGAGAAAGGATATGATGTTATGTTTTAAAGCAGAAAGAATGAGTGCAAAATTGAGAAAATAGTGTGGAAAAGTCCAGTATTTATAAGACAAATTAGGGGAGCGTCTACCTAGGGGTGGTCCCCTTAAATAGGTGGGCAGTCCCCTTAAAATTAAGGGGGCCGCCTGTGTATTTATGGGGGCCGCCCTAGACTAGGGCCTCCCTAGTTTGTTTTTTAGTGTAGGGGGAAATTAATTTTTGTGAACTTTTTCTAAGCCGTTTTAGGTCCGAAAATTTGAATTTCAAAATGTTTATTTTGAATAAAACATTTCTTTTAATTATAGAAAATGTTTTGTAATGTTTATAAAAATGTTTACAACATTTTATAAAAGTTTGAGGTTGAATAAAAATTTCCTTTGATCATAAAATGCATTAAGCATTTATTTATTCATACCTTTAAGTGATATAATTATTGAAATGAAAATTTACTACTAATTACTTGTTTACTGTTTACTATTACATTTGAATGTTTTTATATTTGTGATAATCAAAACGTAAAGATTTAAAAATATTAATAAAGTTTTAAGGCATTAATTTTTTCAACAGAGACAATCCTATGAACCTAAATAAATCTATGTTATGTGGTGTAACTATTATCACGTTGGCCAGACGTCATAATACTCACCTCACTTAAACATGCTTTTATTGCCATCATATTTTATCTCGACTCATTAATAAAGTCATCAGCTTAGAATCATGTTCTGCTATCTTGTTAATTTGATGCTATTTGTTCAGCTATCATGTTAATCAGCTACTAACTATGCACTTTTGTTCATGCATTTTGTTACTTATCGCATACTAGTGCGATAACATGCCTGCCGATCAAAGCATACTATGCATGTCGAGTTTGATGTTGACATTCTATACTACTTAACATGATATTCTATTTCTGACATTCTGGTTCTAATCATGATTCATGATGCTTTATTTCTGTTATTCAATTGTCTAACATGTACTACACATGATTTCTAATTCCTATCATATTTTGAGATACTAAGCATGGTCTAATAATGCACTTAACCCCATGCATTCCAACTCTATTTCGCTTACTGAGTGACTATTTTGCTACTGGTCATGACATAATGATCATATACCTTAATGGTTTCTGATTTCTTATTTATACTGGCTAAACTAATCTATTAAATCTATCTAGAATATCTAACAAACTTTTCTACTTATAAGGCAATTCATAACATACTATATGAATTATTATTCAAATTTTAATTAGGGGTACAATGGATTTCGTCCTAAAATTCTTTCACCTTTTCGCATGGTGTTATTAACTCTGGGAATTCTAAAGCTTATGATCTGTGTTTGTTTTGTCATTTTCTGCCTCGTTTTAATATTGTAACCCTTCTGAATACCGTTTGCATTCAAATATAGGGTTACAACGAAACTCATAGTCATTATTTACATAGTCGTTCTAATAAGCTTCCCGAAATACCTTATAATCTCAATAACCTCATTCTTATATCATGTGAATATTATTACCTTGATCAGACTTCATAATAAATACATCACATAATCATGAACTTATTATTATTGCAATCTATCCCAAGTTATAAACTGAAACATATCATAAGCTACCCATGGTCTGATCTCAATGCTACTATGCTACTAATGCATATTAATTCTATATACTATCTACATCGTGATTAACTGATTCACGATCTAAATCCTTATACGAGGTCTGAAAACATAGTACATCATTCATGTTCATCACATGAATTGCTAATCTACTAAATCTAAGTGCTTTTAATCATAGTCTCTATAAGGCATATTATAATTGATTTTGTCATATATTCATACTTTCTTAAGTACGTTCTACTGGGACAAGGCATTATGTACATGATAATCTTAACTAAGCATGGCAAGTCTGGGATACTAATCATAAATAACATATAGCTAATCAATTCTACATGAAACATAATAAGTCTACATGGTCTATTCAATTGGTATCAAGATCCATGGAGTGGTGTGTTTAGATATTGTGTTTGTTTTTGGTACGTGTAGTTTTCCTTCATCTATTCGTATTTTTTTTTCTTGTTTTCTAAGCTTAAATACCATACTAAAGAAAAACTAACATAGGTAGCTTTGATCAGTATCCATGGTATATAGTATGTGTTCTAGATTCATATAAAAATCTCTTATTTTGTGTCAATTTTTGGGTTTTTTGATATCTTTAAAAGGTTAAAATCTTGAATTTTAAAAATTTTTCGGCATAAAACCTAAAGTTGTCATTTTTCTTGCCCTATAGGCTAGTGAAGCACTTTTGGTACAAAAAAATTTACAGGAAAACATCGCCAACAAACGTGTCTTTTGAGTTTTGAAAAAGTGGGTTTCGTGATATAACCGATCTAGTTTTTATAGTGTTAACCGATCTAGTAAGTTTCAGTTACAACCGAACTAGTGTATTTCAAGTGTGAACCGAACTAGTAAAATACAGTGCGAACCGATCTAGTTTGTTACAGTGTGAATCGATCTAGTTTGTACTGTATTGTGGAAGCGATCTAAATTGTTTACATTTGTGGGGACCGATCGTAGTTTGTTACAGTGTGAACCGATCTAGTTGTTACAGTGTGAACCGATCTAGTTTGTTACAGTGTAAACCGATCTAGTTGACTGCAGTGTGAACCGATCTAGTTGTTACAGTGTGAACCGATCTAGTTTGTTACAGTGTGAACCGATCTAGTTGACTGCAGTGTGAACCGATCTAGTTAATTTTAGTGTGAACCGAACTAGTCAAGTTTAATCGATACCGAACCACTTAAATTTCTAAATTATACGGTTTTATCTCTTTGACTTATAAAATCCCGTGAAACATTAACTTGTTTTCTCAGTTTTGTCAAGAATTGTAAAATCCCATGTAGTTTTAAGAATTCAAATACTTAAAAGATACCTTAATCAAACATAATTTCTTTCTACCACCGTTCGATCCGACAATAATCCTTTAACATACAAATTTCTCAATGACGACTCTTGCTGACAAAGCAATTCTTTCGGGTGCTGACAATCGTCCACCCATGTTGGAAAAAGATATGTATGATTCTTGGAAAAGCAAAATGGAGCTATAAATGAGATAATACAACATGAAGAATGAATCTTGATCCATAGAAAATGGTCTACTCTCTGTCCTTCAAATTAATCAAATGGTAGTGACCAGGCCAAAGAAAGATTTTTGAGTATCTGCTACGGAAGCAATTCCAAACTGATTGTGGGTGGGGGGTAACAAGCAACAAATAATCATTCACTAATAACTACCACTGATTCTATGCATTTGTTAGCAACATAAAGTTGCCAAGAACTTTGGGAAGAATTCACCTTCTCATGCAAGGAACTTCATTGACGAAACAGGAAAGAGAAGAGTAAAGCCTTTATGATGAATTCGAAATTTTGCTTATAAATAAGGGGAAACGCTATTGAGTTCTACTTGAGATATTTCATTGCATACTCAGATATACATGAACATCTACAATATGAAACTGGAACGATTTCAAGTGAACACCAAGTTTTTGAGCACTCTTCCTCCTGAGTGGAGCAAATTCAAACTAGTTCAGGATTTGCATACAACTAACGTTGATCAACTTCATACTTACTTGGGACAACATGAATTTCATGCAAATGAGGTTCGTTTAATGCATGAACATAACTCAAATCCGCTTGCTTTGGTTGCAGCCTATCAGATAACCCGGTCTCCTTATCAAACTCATCAAAAATCTTACCAAAACACTCAAAATTCAAACCACAATTTTCACCATTATCAGTACTCCACGAGTATTGACACCTATCATGTACTCAACAATACTCAACTCATCAATCATCAACACCTCTTTCAATCACTTTACCATCCAATGATTATCAATCATCAGTTCACCACAACGTTTATTCTCCATCATCATCCATCCCTCAATTGGAATATGCTCCCACAGTTAACCAACCAACCTGAATTTTCCCAATCAGACTCGGGTCTAATTGTTCCAGTGTTCCAGAAAGGTGATGATCCCATTGATTTTCCGTCAATCACATGATCTTTCACTGACCTGTTGTTGGTCACTATCTACGCGTACCCAAAACCCACTACCAATAATCAGCTAAGGAATTCGTCAAACCCTAGGCAACAAACTACCATTAATAATGGAAGAGTGGCCGTATAACCAATTTAGGGAAGACAGACGTCTTTAGCTGCGGGTACTACAAGGACATACACTCCAGGAGCAAGTGGAAGCAATTCTGGGAAACAAAGGACTGTTATTTGTTACAACTGCAAAGGGGAAGGCCACATGTCCAAACAGTGCACTAAACCTAAGAGGAAACGGGATGATTCTTGGTTTAAGGATAAAGTGTTATTGGTACAAGCTCAAGCAAGTGGTCAAATTCTACATGAGGAGGAACTTGCATTTTTGGCAGATCCAGGAATTCCAAAAGGTCAAGCCACACAGACTATCATTACTCACAATGCTGCTTATCAAGCTGATGATTTGGATGCATATGACTCTGATTGTGATGAACTCAACACTGCCAAAGTTGCTCTCATGGTGAATTTATCTCATTATGGTTTAGATGCTCTTGCTGAGGTACACAATCATGATAATATGAATAATAATATGATTAATCAAGCTGTGCAGGCGATGTCGTCTTCTGAACAGTCGAATGTTGTGAACCACTCAAAGACTGAAATAACCAGTGATAGCAATATCATTCCTTATTCTCAGTATGTGATTGAATCACAACAGGCAGCTGTTCAGAATTCTAACTCATCTACACAATAAGATGCACTGATATTATCTGTGATTGAACAACTGAAAACCCAAGTAGTTAATTATACGAAGTTAAATCTGGAAAATAAAAGTGTCAATGATACTTTAACTGCTGAGCTTGTAAAGATTATAAGGAACAAGTTAAAGTTTTGAAAGGACAAAATGTTAATTTTAGGAGTAATGAAACGTTTTCAGATTCAGATCAAACAGTCCTGTAGAGATTGATCACTTAAACAAACTCTTTCAAAACATTTTAAAAGAAAATGAATCTTAATGCAAGACTGTTTACACTTCTCAAAAATGATTTTACGAAATAAGAATCTAGGAACATCGATAGAGAGATTGCGTTAGAAAAGAGGATTAAATAGTTACATAATATTGTTTTTAAAAGAGATCAATCCGCACAAAACTGATCACAATGTAATATGAAACCTTGGTTTTTCTAAGATCAGCACACTAAACAGCTCTAAGGTTTCAAAATCCTATTCTATCAGAAGAAGCTCAGAGCAGTAGGTTTTCAAAATCCTTTCTATCTGAAGAAAGCTCAGCAGTTGGAACCAAAGCTTTATGATGGTAATGTAATTAAGAATATGAGTACAATAGTGATTCCTGACTCTGAAGAGACCCTAATGCTTGCTGAAGAGAGTCGTTTAAAAATGCTTTTAAAACAACAAGATCATATGTTGTTAGAAAAGAAAGTTAATACTACACCAGTGGATTATGTTGTCCTTAATCAACTTTCTTAAGATTTTGAAAAACGATTTGTTCCACAAACTGAATTATCTACTGAACAAGCCTTTTGGTCTCAGAATTCTGTGAATTCTCTAGAACCCACTCTTTCTAGTAGACCCACCAAATTTGAGGTTCTAAAAGAACTTCCTAAAGTCAGCATGGTTAATATGAGTTTGAAGAAACTTAAATACCATCTTGCTGGTTTTGATGTGGTTGTCAAAGAAAGAACCACAGCCACAGCTATCACTGAGGGCTCGTAGGGGTTTGAACATACAAAAGCTTGTTTTAGGGATGAAATACATTCGATCAATATTTGATTGATGAACTTTCTGAAGTCCAAAATGTTTTTCTTCAAATGGAACAGGCTAAGGAACAATATCGTTTAGAGTCTAAAACATTTGAAGTGAAAATGAATCAAGTTTTAAACGAAAATGAACGACTCTTAGAACAAGTCATTAACAAAGATATAGTGAACATAATTATGAATTCTTCTATGGATATTGCTTCTGTGAATATGCATGAATGTGAAAAGTGTCTCAAACTTGAGAATGAGCTTCTCAACAAAAAGGATTTCGTTGAAAAAAAGATTTACGATAAATTCTTTAAAAGTTTTACCACTCTTGAAAAACATTACATCTCTTTAGAAGTTGATTCTCAAATTAATCAGGAAATTTTTCAAAGGGATAATTCTGTTTCAAATCAAAAAGCTCCAAGTTTTGATCAATTGTTTAAATTAAATGAATTAAAAGCTCAGTCCCAAGAGAAAGACATAGTCATAAAGAAGTTTAAAGAGAGAATTAAATCTCTAAGTGGAAAAATGAAGGAGGATAAGATTAAAAAGGACTTAAAAGAGATTGAAACTATAAATATTAAATTAGATCATAGGGTGTCAAAGCTT
>BQNB010102358.1:8188-22412 GCA_026074375.1 Tanacetum coccineum | reverse complement strand
AAGAAAATGATGTCATCGAAGCCGATCCTACTTGTATTTGATGACGTGGATCATCGGGATCAGTTAAAGGCACTAGCGGGTTCAGCTAGTTGGTTTTGCCCAGGAAGTTTGATTATATTCACAGGTAAAGAAAAACAGTTGCTAAGATCTCATAGAGTGGATGAAATCCATGACATGGACTTTTTAAATAAGGATCAATCTCTACAGCTCTTCAGTTCGTATGCCTTTGTGGAAAAATGTCCTTCTACAGGCTTCCAAGAACTTGTCGAGAAAGCTGTGAACTATGTGCAAGGTCACCCTCTGGCTCTCATAGTTTTGGGTTGTTTTTTGTACAGGAAAACTATGAGTCAGTGGGTTAGTGAACTGGAAAGGCTTAGAGAACATCCTAATGAAGAAATACAACGAGTTCTCCGTTTTAAGTTATGATGAGCTAAACCTCCAGCAGCAAAATATCTTACTTGATATCGCATGTTTATTCATTGGAGAAAACATTGATTTAGTAGCAAGCATACTAGATGGCTGTAACTTCTTTGCAGATACAAATATGAGAGTTCTAGTTGATAAGTCGTTAATCAAGATTACTACCAATACGTTCTCTAGCAATATGTCACTTCAAATGCATGACTTGATTCAAGCAATGGCTAGGGAAATCATTCATGAAGAATTTATCATGACTGGGAAACAGAAGAGGCTGTGGAATTCATCTTTAGTTTACAATGTATTGAGTGAAAAGAATGTAAGTAGTGGCATATGATTCATTTCCTTTTTATTAATATAAAAGTATAAGCAATTGACTATGTTACTGTTTCTAATCTAAGTTACATGTTTTTTTGTTTTTCGAGGTGGCATTAATTGAAGTAGTTGAGGTTCTAGTCCTTTCGTTAAAGAAATTTAGTCAAAAGGTTCACATAGATGCCAATGATTTTGCACATATGAAAAAGTTGCGGATACTGAAAATCTATCAAGAGGAAGAACGATTAGTGCAGAAACTTGAAGTGAAGGGCCATAATGTGATCTTCTCTGGAAATTTGTATTATTTGTCTAATGAGCTAAGCTTGTTTTATTGGCATGGATGCCCTTTCCAGTACTTACCTTCAGATTTCTATCCACAAAACATTGTGGCCATTGACATGTCTTACAGCAACATAAAACATTTTTGGACAACACCTAAGGTATTTCCTTGTACACACATGTTTTCCTATTTGATACCTAATGATCCCATAATTGATCTTCTTTTTTTCTATGGATGTCAGTGTTTTAAAAGGTTGAAAGTAATGAAGCTAAGGTACTGTTGTAACCTAACAACCACCCCAGACTTCTCAGATATTACAAATCTCGAAGAGCTAAGTCTTGAAGGTTGTGTGAATTTGGTCAGCATCCATCCCTCTGTTGGAATGCTCAAGAGGCTTGTTGTCTTAAATATGAGAGACTGCAAAGAGTTTCAGAATTTTCCAAGCAGAGTGGAAATGGATGCTCTTCAAGTTTTGAATCTAACGGGGTGCCTAAAAGTCGGCCAACTCCCGGAAGCATTGGGTCGGATTAAAAGCTTAATGGAGCTTCATGTTGACAGAACTGCCATTACTGAACTTCCTTCTTTTGTATCCTCTCTAAGAAACCTTGAATCATTGTCATTCGGCGGCCAAAGGAGGATTCAACCTAGATGGTGGACTTCAATTGCTGGTCCTTTTGGTTTACTAAGTAAACAACAACATCCCCAAAGATCAGTTTCATTAGCAGGTTTACATATGTTGAAGTCTCTGAATTTAAGCTACTGCAATTTATTAGAAGTGCCTGAGAGCATTGGAGGCTTATCAAATCTGGAACATTTAAACTTGGAAGGGAACAATTTATTAGGAGTGCCTGAGAGCATTGGAGGCTTATCATGTCTAGAGGATCTAGACTTAACTGGGAACAATTTTACTAGCTTGCCTGGAAGTTTGAGTCAACTTTCTCATCTTGAAATACTTATACTTGAGGGTTGCAAGAACCTGGAAGTGTTGCCCGAACTTCCACCTAGCCTGGATTATATTCATGCATCTCATTGCACCTCCTTAAGAGAAGTGTCTGGATCATCTAAAGACCCTTCGAGGTATAGGTTTGATTATTTTAGAAATTGTCCAAATTTGTTTAAGAATGTTACCACTGATAGCCAGGGGTCTATATCGAAGACCGAGTGTTTTGACTCATCTGTAACTTCCCAAGGCTTTATTCACCAACTTCCTGCTTTCCTTGGGTATTTGGGTTTCCAGACTAATAGATGTGAATTCTTCCGTTTGCCAGGAAGAACCTTTGATTATTTAAATGTAGTATATCATGGGAATAGCATTCCAGAGTGGTTTACAAATAGAAGTACGGAAAATCATGTAAAGGTTGACTTGCCATCAGATTGGTGCTTCAATAAGTTTAGGGGATATGGAATTTCTGTGGTTTTTAAGAGAAAAAGGCCTTGCAAAAGAATTGGATACTCTGTAAAGAACTTTGATGGAGCCTGTTTAATCACAAAAGATTACATTACACGTGTCTCGGAGGAGTTTTTGAAAAATGAGGTGATAGGAATCCATGAGCAATATATGATATGGTTGCATTATATTTTGTATCCTCACGATGGGATAGATGGGGATACATGGAAATGGGAGGAAGCAAATAATTTTGTTACATTTTGTTTGAAAGATAATAATAAAGATGTTGAGGTGAAGGAGTTTGGTGTAAGGCTAATTTGTGATGAAGATATACACCAAGAAGCAGATTTAAGTATGCTCCAAGGCCTCCCAACTCCAACACAACAGGGTGGTTTCTTGAAGCTAACTGATACTGTCTGGTCGTGGTAGTCCATGTTACTTTTGTTTATAAATAAGCTTTTCATGATGTATATACCAGTACAAATCATTGACAAACATATTGGCAAAGTGTTTGGTAGCTATTACTCATCAAGTTGTTTGTTTCTCTTCCATAGCTATTTAGTATTCTTTTATCTCCTCATTACTTTGGAACAAAAAATTTAACTTCCCGCTTATTAAGGACACATAGGTGGGTGATATGACACATAACACATCTATGGAAAATAATACTATATGTAATAGGTGATAGATATCATTCTTTCAATGTGTTGCTTCACCGTCACGGCATTACACCTCATCTCGATACTATTTCTTTTCCCACTTTCTTTTGTAGTGCCACCTGTTCATCTTGGAGCTCATGGTCTCTTGTTGACCGGAACATAACATTTCTCCCCTATTCGACAGACCTTGTCCTCAAGGTCTAAGTTAGGGTACTTCTGTTGTAAAGTATTCCAAGATTCCCATGTAGTAGTGTCAATTCCATCCCACTGCTGTGCCACCCATTCATTTTGTACTCGAACTTTACGTGAATCAAGAAGCTTGGTGGGTTGTAATAACGGCCCCTCCATAGTGGAGAGCAATGGAAACAGAACATATTGGTCATTAGGTTCATCAATACATGGTTTCAGGTTGGAGATATGAAGAACCGGGTGAATACGCGATTCAGAAGGTAATGCTAGCTTATATGAAACCGGCCCAATCTTTCACAGAATTTTGAATGGACCAAAATAGCGCATTCCTACTTTCTGATTTCGTTTCAGCTTTAATGATAGTTGACGATATGGTTGTAATTTAACGAACACATAATCGCCTACAACAAGATCCAAATCACGTCGTTTCCAATCAGCATATTTCTTCATTTTGGTTGAGCTCGAGTGAGGTTGATTTTGAGCAACATCCCGCGCTTAGAGTTGAGTGTGCACAAAATTGGGAGTATCCATAGCAGCGAAGGAAGGAATGATGGATGGAGGTTCACGACCATATAACACCTTAAAGGCGGTCATGCCAATGGAAGTCTGGAAAGCCGAGTTGTACCAGAATTCTGCCCAAGTAAGAAAAGTGATCCACGTTCGTGGATTATCAAAAACAAAGCATCGTAGATACAACTCCAAACACTTGTTCAAAGCTTCTGATTGACCATCTGATCGTGGATGATATGCGGAAGACATATTCAAGGTTTTACCCTGCAACTTGAATAAATGGGACCAAAAAAGCAATTGTAAAAACCTTGTCTCGATCCGAAACAGTTGAGTGAGGTATGCCATGGTGTTTCACAACAGTTTGAACAAAAAGTTCTACCACGTGTGGTGCACTATAGTTAGCTCGAAGAGGTGCAAAGTGTGCATATTTTGATAAACGATCGACCAGCACCATGATGATTGTTAGTACAAAATGTGTGTCGGGGTGAATTGGGAATTGGATTGCTTATTGGGCTGGCTAGGGAGTAAGCTATGATGTTGATCTTGTACTAATCCAAGTAATGAAGAGGTGATCTGCACAAATAAGAGTATACCGTTAGCCTTACCGCGGGGCGGACCCCACGATTAAATGCAAAACAAGGGTTGTAATGAGTGCGTGTTTAAGTGCATCAAAAGCTGATTCTGCATCTACGGACGAATGAAAACTGTCTTTACAAAGTAAGTTGGTAAGTGGGTGAGCAATGGTAGCATAATGTTTTGTAAAATGGCGATAGTACCCCGTAAGCCCAATGAATGCTCAAGTTACGATAGTGAGGTGGGTACAGGCTAGTATTTCACAGGTTTTACCTTTTGCAAGTCCATGTCAACTCCTGCTCCTGTTAACATGTGCCCAAGATACTTGACATGTTGTTCTCCAAAAGCACACTTGGAAAATTTGCGTATAACCGACGATCGTGCAAGATCTGTAGTTAGGTGCTCAAGATGTAAAGTCCAACTAGCACTATATACCAAGATATCATCAAAAAACACAAGGAAAAATTGTCGTAAATAGGGACGAAAAACCTTGTTCATGAGCGCTTGAAAAGTAGCAGGCGCGTTTGAGAATCCAAAAGGCATGACCAACCATTCATACAATCCGTGATGAGTGTGGAAAGCCATTTTGTAACGATCTTCAGGTCGTATGAGAATTTGATGATACCTCGAACATAAATCGAGTTTGGAGAAAAACTGAGACCCGTGCTGTTCATCCAGTAACTCGTCTACTGTCGGTATTGGGAACGAGTCTTTAATAGTGACTGCATTTAAGGCACGATAATCGGTACAATAACTCCATGTACCGTCTTTTTTGCGAACAAGTAAAACCAGGGATGAGAAGGGGCTGTTGCTAGGTTGAATCAAGCCTTCCTTTAAGATGTCATTAACCATTTTCTCAATTTTAGACTTTTGACTAACTGGATAACTATATGGACGCACCTTAATAGCATTAACACCCTCTTTAAGGACAATGGAGTGATCATGAGAACGAGAAGGAGGCAACCTAATAGGCAACTCAAAAATAGAGGAGAACTTGGATAACACAACCGCTAAGTCCAATGGAATTGTGTCTCTTACTGAATAGTGTAAGCTTAGGCAATGGGATCTGTAGCTGTTAATCGTTTGAAATGATGAAATTGTGCTTTGTTTTCTATTTCTTACGTAAGCCAAAGATGGGTCACCCACCAATGTGATAAATTGATTTGTCGTGTAAAATTTTATGGTGTATGTTGGGTAATCGGCAATATGAGACCCTAAAGTGGAAAGCCAAGCAGCTCCAAGGATAATGTCAGCACCCGTAAAGGGTAAAGCATATGCAGGGAATTTCACATATCCTGGAATATGTAATGGAACCGAATTAATTAGACCTTCTGATTGAAGAAAATTACTATTACCAACCATCACTTTGAAATTGTTGGAAAACATAATCCATTAATCTTTGTTAAGGGGCTGCAAGTCGACACAGGAAGAAGAAACAATGACGGCATTCATTCAACAGGCCCTGAACTCTTTTAAAGCCTGTAATATTAATGTTTCTGTTGGACTTCCAGGCCCAGACCCAAATATTAGAAGATACGACTATTAGTTTTAGAATAGGGTTACAACTTTTACGGTGTATCCTTCACTAAGGCACCGATTTATACTTTATAAATAGGATAGAATTCTGCTGTAACATTCAACCATTTTCAGTATTATATCAGATTTATTTAAGGGTTCATCCCACTTTCTTGTTCCTGTTATTTTATTCTTGAATGGTGTTATTATCATGAAGTTTGTTTGATCATAAATATCGATCCTGGAGATATGGAGATTCAAGACCTGTAAACAGTGGTATCAGAGCGCAAGGGATCAAGCAACACAACAATTCATGTTTCAATCATCACTCAAGAATCTACCATGGATATTAAGAAGAAAAAAGAAAAAAGGCAGATTCAAGAAGAGAAAGAAAGAAGGAAGGCAGAGAGGGCTGACTGTTTGTGACAAACAACAACCAAAAATCTGTTAAAGATTGGATCAAAGATCGAGAGAGTCGATTATAACAACCCAGAAATCGAGTGATTCGATTAAGTAAAGATCAGAAGGAAAGAAAAGAGAAAGAAACAAAGGCTGCTCTACTTTTTCAAAAGAACACATATCGTGTTCATCAGAATTCAAAAGGAAGAGATGAAACAAACCTTGAAACCCTGGTTCGAGATGAACCCTACAACCGAGATGGTTGACAAAGGCAAGGTATATGCCAAAAGAAATTAGAAAGATGGGGACAAGGCTATGATGTCATGATGATAAAATCTCTGCAACAAACCAAAAGCCATGAAGAAATCAAGATTGAAGAGAATCAAAGATTAATAGATTAGGGGGGAATATGTTGGAAGACTAATCCATTAATCTTTGTTAAAAGAATAAACAGCCTCATTATTAGGGCTGCAAGTCGACACAGGAAGAAGAAACAATGACAACATTCATTCAACAGGCCCTGAACTCTTTTAAAGCCTGTAATATTAATGTTTCTGTTGGACTTCCAGGCCCAGACCCAAATATTAGAAGATACGACTATTAGTTTTAGAATAGGGTTACAACTTTTACTTTATTAGAACCGGTGTATCCTTCACAAAGGCACCGATTTATACTTTATAAATAGGATAGAATTCTGCTGTAACATTCAACCCTTTTTCAGTATTATATCAGATTTATTTAAGGGTTCATCCCATCTTCTTCTTGTTCCTGTTATTTTATTCTTGAATGGTGTTATTATCATGAAGTTTGTTTGATCATTAATATCGATCCTGGAGATATGGAGACCTGGAGATATGGAGATTCAAGACCTGTAAACAGTGGTATCAGAGCGCAAGGGATCAAGCAACACAACAATTCATGATCAATCATCAATCAAGAAGATCCTACCTTTGGAAAAAAGAGGCAGCGAAAGAATAGAAAGAAAAAGAAGAGATGGTCAGGTTTTCTTTTGAAGAAGATATATCAGAAATTGAATATATCTCAGTATGCACTTTGGCCAAAGAAATTGGTGAATTTGCAGGAATACTCGGGCACCAGAAATTCCTACATATGTAGAAGAAGACTCACAGAGTCGGTTACCATTGAAATTTTTGGTAAGGTTTGTGCACCGGTTGCTGCTCAGGGAAAAACTAGAGCATTGGAATCAGACTGCAAGGAATAACAAACTGCATACTATGGAAAATGATCAAGGCAAGAATAGACCATCTACATCAAGACTTCTTATTTGGTTTATGATAAGAAGAATTCAAGACATCAAGCTTTAAATCCAGATTTAAAGGGTTTTGAAGAAGGCATCAAGAACAAGAAGATTGAAGACACAAAGATTAATAGATTAGGGTGGAATATGTTGGAAAACATAATCCATTAATCTTTGTTAAGGGGCTGCAAGTCGACACAGGAAGAAGAAACAATGACAACATTCATTCAACAGCCCTGAACTCTTTTAAAGCCTGTAATATTAATGTTTCTGTTGGACTTCCAGCCCAGACCCAAATATTAGGAGATACGACTATTAGTTTTAGAATAGGGTTACAACTTTTACGGTGTATCCTTCACTAAGGCACCGATTTATACTTTATAAATAGGATAGAATTCTGCTGTAACATTCAACCCTTTTCAGTATTATATCAGATTTATTTAAGGGTTCATCCCACTTTCTTGTTCCTGTTATTTTATTCTTGAATGGTGTTATTATCATGAAGTTTGTTTGATCATAAATATCGATCCTGGAGATAGGGAGATTCAAGACCTGTAAACAGAAATTCATTAAGGTTCGAGAGGTAAACGGGCCTGTTTAGCGATGCGGGGCTGTATAAAGTTATCTCATCGTCCAGTAGCACCTACCTGAACTGTCGTGCCATTCACGGTCCTGTGAAACGAATAGTTGTCAAACCTTGTGACCCGTGGAATGCATTCAAGCTGAGAAGGTGATCAACGACTAGTTCCTCCTCTTTGTTCTCATTTAGATAATCATCAACCTTAAAAGGTTCTTGTAATTCAGCACCAGTTGTAAGTAAAACCAAACATTGCTTGTTGATGCATTTGTGGTTCCACGTATATTTCTCGTCACATGTAAAGCATAGCCCTTTTTCGTGACACAATTGCATTTCAGTAGGAGATAACTTTATTACATGAGGCAATGGCTTAATTTGGGGTTTTGGCAACAAGGGTGGTAGAGGCGATGGTGACAAAAATTTAGTTCGGAAGACAGAGTTTAAACCGGAATTAACAGGAGTAGTTTTAAAAGACGAACCCGAAAGTGTGGAATTTGTTTTCGAGACGAAACCCATTAAGTTCTTTTTATCAAACAAACGGGCTAGACTTCCTGCTCGGAGTAGTGAGGTCGGTGTTTGGGCAAGTACCTCTCGCCATAGCAGTTCTTTTAAGCCGCTAAGAAACAATCCATTAGAGCCTCATCAATTAAACCCTCAACACGATTGGCGGGTATTGTAAACTGGATTGAGTGAGTTTGAAAAGTTGTGCACAAGGAGAATTGGGACGGTCCAAAATGGTCTTCAATTGCTTTGGCCAATGAAACCCAATTAGGCACCTGATGCGTCTTTTGAAGCATCTGAAACCATGGTACAACGAAGCCCTCAAAATGAACAAATGCAATCGTAAGTCGTTGGGCATCACGTAAATCAAAATAAGAGAAAAATTGCTCTGCCCGAAATAGCCAATTGAGTGGATCCGAGCCACCAAAGCGAGGAAAATCCAGCTTTACTTGCCGAACATTGAAGGGTGTGCCTTGTGTCAGAACCCCAGCACTGTTAACCGAGTGTGACACCCAACGACATTCAATGTCCCATGTCTCTACATTCTGGAGACGATTTACGTGATCAGTTTCGTGGGCATCTCTTTGTGTGTTGTTCTCGGAGAGGCGTTCAACAGTGGTAGCAAGGTCTTTCAAACAAGTACTTTCTGCCATAAGGAGAATGAAAGCACCAATGTAATGACTACACAAGTCCAAGAACCAGGATTGTATTCATTATTGAAAATAGAAGATGATTACAAGGTTTGATGTAATTCAATTGGGAGACTTGCACTTAATTTGCTTAAACAAAAAAGAAGTAAATTCAGTAAAGGAAGTAGAATGATGTCACGGAAAATAGGAATAACATTTGCGATTCTTGCCAACCGTCATTCTCTCCCCCTTGCCAATTTATTCTCTCAACTTAATAGGTAACTGCCTCACACGGTTACTCTTTCTAACCATGTCTTTTCCCACTTTTTTTTGTAGTGCCACCTGTTCATCTTGGAGCTCATGGTTTGTTCTTGACTGGAAGTCTGGAACATAACATTGTGAAACAAATATATGCCCTTAATCAAGTGTATCGCATGCAAGTAAATAAAATCACATCATATATAAGCCAAACTTATAAATCTCAATGGCACAATTTGAGTCAACTAAGTCGTCTTATTCTAATATTCAATATACCCGTTATTCTTTGACGCTTAACAATAATATTGCAACCTTCACAATAGTTTTGTCTATTATATCTTTTCCTTTATTCATGGTACTTGCTTTTAACCTTGTACGGAAAGGCAACCTTTAAATACTTAAAACACCAACAAAAAAGAGGTTCGCAGCATCATACAACCTTGTTTATAATCTGGATCTCCCAAGTTGTTGCAAACAACCTCGCCTGCAACATGATTTCACATTTATATCATTAAATATAAGACATAACTAAGCATCCCAGATGAAATAACATATGAGTCTCTAAACAGTAAAGGAATGCTTCTGAAGATTGATATTCCAACATGCGAACATGAAATTACCTAACCATAATTCATTCAAAAGATTACAATTTTTCTACCTCCCAGCATTGCCAAAATGATACCAATGTAAATGCGCAGTGATACACTAAACCGAAAGAATCTTTCTTAGAGAACACCATGACGGAATAATTCTGTGTGGTATTAAAAACCTCCCACAAAATGTAAACGATCGTGAACTTAAGAATCTTTACTTGAGAGGGTCATGTTACAACTCTCGAAACTAAAAATCTTAAATTCTGCATCAAACTTGAGCTTCTTTGGTCTCTGTCGCCTTCTCAAACCTGAAAGGAGAACCATTTTGAAGTCAATAAAACGCCCATAGCTTATGTAACGAAATAAGCAGACTAGCTTGTGTTTTCGTGGACAACATACTAAAACTATTTAATGTGGAAATACTTTTCACCGAGAACTCTAGTTATCATGTGTACACTTTCCAAGTTGTCGAATTAAGAAAGGATTCGTGATTTGGTTAGTTTCTTTGTAGCATTAGGAATCAATGCTATTGAAACTGACATGGCAGCATTTTTATACTTTTATACTTTTATATTTGATGTTTGTGTTAGATTACTTAGTAGCGTATTGATACTTAAAGTTGCGTATTATTAATACACAAAGACAAACTAATGAGTTCCACTACTATCTTAGTCTTATAAAACTAATCAAAACTGAAGGGGGCTTTGCCAAAATAAGGCCAATAAGGTAGGTGGTTTAGATATGATTTGGTCATAATACTGTAACATCAACACACTTCTATCACACAATAATACAGCTGTGAATTCAACTAGTTATCAACTTGTTATTTTTCAAAGGATAATTTCCAGTACAAATTTGCAGATGTACCACAGATCATAATAAGAAGCTGTGCTATCTAGCTTGACTAATTGTGCAAGTAAGCTGCACTATTTTTAAATCTGTGTAGTTGGACTAAAGGTGTAAGATACCATGGTATATGAGATAAAAGAATATGACGAAAAGAAAGAAGGTATTCTCGGAGTCATCAAAGTAGCCAAAATGGCAACTGATCAACCAAAAAAATCAGGTTTATGATAAAATAGCCAGGAACCCCACTACATTCCTTGCTACCTTGTGAGGCTCAGATTTTGCACCGAAAGAGCTTGCAAGAGTCCCATGTCAGGCCAATTTCACTATGTGAGTTCCATGTCAAGCCGATTTCATAGTTGCTCCATTAAAGAGTCCAACTTTCACCATATGAATCCCACATCCGCTGTAAAAAAAACTAAACCTCGCAAGGTTTTAAAGATTTCTAGCAGACCAGTCCGCAAGAAATCTTGCAGGATTCTTTGCTAGTTTGCCATAAACAGAATTGTTGCCATTTTGTCGAAATTATTTGTCAAGGGTAAAAACAGTCGAGTTGGCAAAAACTGTTATGAATGAGAATGTTTTATGTATTTAAGATATATGTAGGAATCTTCCAACCTGTTTGAGCCATTGCCCTGTTTCCAATGAGCTGTTATAAATGAGGACGTTTTATAAGTAAAACGGTCAAGGGGTTGAAATTGCCACCCCTAAGTTCTGATGTTACTTGTGTCATGAACAGTAAACTGGGAGGAAAGAGGGCGAAGACAACAAGCATAGAAGGACTTATACCTCATGCAATATGCTGAGCAAGACTGAGTATCTTGACATGCTTTTTTCTTCCTTAGCTCATGTGGAACCGGGCCAAAAACCCTGGTCCCAGTCGGTTCACCTTGCTTGTTGACAAGTACAACGGCATTATCATCAAACTTAACCTCACTCCCATCACACCGACCCTTCTGCATGGCGGCTTGGACAACCACACCATACACCACCTGTCCTTTCTTTACTTTTACGCCTGGTTGTGCCTCCTTCAGTGATGCGACTATTGTGTCCCCTAACCTGGCTCCTTTCTTCCCCTTCAAAGCTTGTATGCACATAACTCGTTTTGCCCCTGAGTTGCCCACCACTTTCAGATTGGACCTCATTTGTATGAAAGTCCTTATTTGCTGTAAAAGACACAAAATCAAGAAATGTTGTACAATGAAGTAAACCAATTGACTTGGTTAATGCAAAGCAAATGTAAAAGACACAAAATCAAGAAATGTTGTACAATGAAGTAAACCAATTGACTTGGTTAATGCAAAGCAAATGTATAAGTGGCAATATGATTATGAAAAAAAATTAAGAGTAAACTGCAAAATACATCCTTGTGGTTTCATGTTTCTCACGAAATACATCCCTAATCGAAACTATTAGCAGTTTACACCACTCGTTAGGCAAACGTTTGCCGAAATACATCCCTCGTCACTAACTTCGTTAAATATCCAAATTTTTGGGCCCCACTTCAGGGGTATTTTCGTCCTTTTCATGTTTCCCAAAATCGTATAATCTCGAGTAAACTGCAAATTACATCCTTGTGGTTTCATGTTTCTCACGAAATACATCCTTGTGCAAAGAAAAGGACGAAAATACCCCTGAAGTGGGGCCCAAAAAACTGGATATTTAACGAAGTTAGTGACGAGGGATGTATTTCGGCAAACGTTTGCCTAACGAGTGGTGTAAACTGCTAATAGTTTCGATCAGGGATGTATTTCGTGAGAAACATGAAACCACAAGGATGTATTTTGCAGTTTACTCAAAAATTAATTGTTATAAAATTATATATTTTTTCAATAGATTAATTTTGGATATTTGATGCATAAAGTACATGTTGGGTGACTTTCTAGTTTCTACCCATTTGTATATCCTTTCAAGTTGATTATATTTACCCAATTGGCCCACTTAAGGATCAAACCATAAACCAAATCGACCCAGTCATGAATGATTGGGTCAACACTTTCTCAAATAGATTAGCTGACCTGAGCCAAGAAACTATTGCAGAAGTCTCCTGTTCTAATGTTAGCATTTCTGGCGACACATTGCTAAGGCCCTGCAACAGTGAACGGCCAGCTAGTTTGATTTTGTTTCATGCATATAATAGGACAAAACTCAGAACACGAAAAACTTATAACAGAAATCAAAGAAAAAAAGAGACTATGCTTGCCAAATCGAAATTTATTATTGATAATAGGGTTAATGGCATATAATAGCAACGTACTTTCCCATTTGAGCTATTATCAGATATGAACTCCAAAAAGTATCACAATACCCATCGAACTTTATATGAACTGTCTGATATCAGCAACTTGACCATTTTTTTTTACAAAATTCACGCCATGTGACACATGTACATGTCATGTCACTTCTTTTAGAGCGTTAGGTTCCATGTCAGCCCCTAATACACACCGTTAGGTTGTATGCGTTAGTGTTAGGGTTATATGTGTTTTTATTAGGGAATACAACCTAACGGTGTGTATTAGGGGCTGACATGGAACCTAACGCTCTAAAAGAAAGGATATGACATGTACATGTGTCTCATGACGTGAATTTTGTAAGAAAAAATGGTCAAGTTGCTGATATCAGACAGTTCATATAAAGTTCGATGGGTATTGTGATACTTTTTGGAGTTCATATCCGATGGGTATTGTGAACGTTGTATAATCTTAAGTTATACAAGCAACAACTAGTTACAAGGACTACGAGTTTGTTTAGGTACGATTTCCAAAGTTGGCACAATAATTAATCAGAGACTTGAAAGAGATGTACGAGGAACATCAAGTAACATGGAAAGAGTGCTCGAACTCGCAAGTGACAGAAACAACCACATGAAGCAGGAATAATAGCAGAAGATGCAATTTTTGGGATTGCATAATTAATATTGGAGCAATAAGATTTGGAAAACATGTGGATATCGAAATGAAGTATCCTGACTTTCGAGCCCTCCACATAAGGGAT
This sequence comes from Tanacetum coccineum, assembly GCA_026074375.1. Lineage (NCBI taxonomy): Eukaryota > Viridiplantae > Streptophyta > Magnoliopsida > Asterales > Asteraceae > Tanacetum > Tanacetum coccineum. Next base: position 8,512 of record BQNB010102358.1, on the reverse strand, counting down.
GATCTTTACTAAGGAGACAAATCAACATATGCTATATCTTATAATTATGATTCATGTAAGCATAAAATTTCTTAGTAGTGTCTTTCATAAAAATAACTAGATATGAACGTCTTTAGACTTCTTACTATAATGTTTAGATTGGTTGGTGCATCAGATGCATTATTTGGCTTAACGTTAACGGAGCCAATAACTTTGATCTACTTAAGTGAAAATACGACGAATTTTGTGACCAATCAATATGCATTATAAAATTAAGAAATTTACATACTGCCACAAATAAAAGTAAATGTACAATAAGACACCCCTCGATTATTTCATAGATTT
>BQNB010102357.1:0-24265 GCA_026074375.1 Tanacetum coccineum | reverse complement strand
GTTAAGCATTATGTATGCTTTTCATGTTTGGGGTGTTTAAGGATAAACATTATCGTAAGACTTTAGGTCGAACTAAATGTGGATGACAACGCCATAGATAAGACGACAACGCCATAGATAAGAAGAGTCTAAAGAATATTTGACTCTTTTGTTACTAACATTAAAAGTAGAACTATCATTTGGATAAAGAGTTTGCATATCTATTTCATAAATGCCTTCATGTGGAATTGCACTAAAATAAAATACATTATCTTTCGAAACCGAAATACCATAATTCGTAAATGTATGAATATAATCGTTTTCAACCAAACGAGAAATTGAAACAACACCCCTGGTAACAGTAGGTGTGAAATGATAGTTGTCTAATATAATTATTAAACCACTATGAAGAATTAAATCAAAACTTCTAATTCGCTTTAACGGCTGCACGCATTCCATTGTCCATGTACAGACTTAAAGCTCCATGTTTCAACTTCTTGCTTCTTTTAAGACCCTGCAAGGTATTACAGATATGAGTACCATAGCCCGTGTCATATACCAAAGTCTTATTAGGAGAAGCATAGAATTCTATAGTGTAGATACCTGAAGTACTAGCCATGTAAGCCTCCTTCCTCTTCTTCAACTCAGCTTGGTAGGACGGACAGTTCCTCCTCCAATGACCCAATTCCTTGCAGTGGTGGCAGATAGAGTCCTTTGCCAGATTATCTCTCTTAGGCGGCTGTGGGATCTTGGGCTTTGGAGCATAAGTAAGCTTATTCTTTCCCATGTCCTTACCCTTCGTCCCTTGCGGTTTCCTTTTGTCCTTCTGGATCTTACCCTCCCGTATAGCTAACACAGTGGGAGTTTCAGCCTTCTTTGGAATACCTTTCTCATGGAGTTTTAGCATAGCATGCGATTCAGCTATCGTCTTCCCCATGTTATGCATGTTGTAGTTCTGAAGGAACTGATCATAGTCCTTGTTGAGAGAATTCAAAATAAGACTCACACCAAGTTCATTTGGCATTGCATAGCCTAGGCGTTCCAAAGTGTCCAAGTAGCTCTTTATCTTTAAGAGATAGGAGCTTAATGACTGACCTTCCTCCTGTTTACAAGCGTGAAATGCATTAACTATTTCAAACAGTTCCTGTTTAGCCTGCTCTTCGAACATAGTTATCAGTTCTTTCAACATGTCATATGCATTGTATTTTTCCAACGTCCTTTGCAGGTCTGGAGACATACTCGACAGCATAAGACATGCAACCTCTTGCTCAAGATTGACAGTCTCATAGTACTTATCAATAGTGTTAGGGTCAGTAGTTTCAGGATCAGGGGCGGGTCCAATAGGCTGTTCCACAAACTTCATCTTTTTCTCATACCTGAGAACAATCCTTGGATTGCGATACTAGTTTGTGAAATTCGAACCAGTGAGTTTCTCTGCTAGGAGAATTGACCTGATAGTCGTATTGTTTATGTTTTGGGCAGTAGCAGCCATCTAAAAAACAATCAAAAGTTTAGAAAATTTTAGTATTTTCGATAATAATCTCTTATGAAATTAACTACCCATGTTTATACATAAATAAATAATTGATTTTATTAAGTGTCTAAGATCCAACTTTGACGTTGTACCATTAATGCAGTTGATCTATTAAAAATGGTATAACTCCAAAAGGTAATCAACGTCTGATAACTGCCAACATGTGCAACTCTTAGCCAATATAGGACACAAGGCATCATAATCCAGAATTACAATGTCAAGTAGCATGTTTAACCCCGTCTATTGCCATTGGGTAGAAGTTCTGAACGACGTACTCAATTTTAAGTCGTCCAATACAAAATCAGTAATTTTACAGTCTCATGTCTAACCATACGATTGTTATATTACCTTGTTTGTAAAATTTACCTAAAACTGTTTTAGAGTAAAAATAATGTTACCAAAATTGTGTATAGGGAAGCATGCATACAACCTTATGACACTAGTTCTTTTAAAACATTTCCATTTTCGTTTGTTTTAAAATCTTTCTATAAATCACTCAATTTTATAAATTTTCATGCCAATTATAAAATTTGGGTTGCTATTTATTTACAATATTTCTAAGTATAAGTGATCTTACTACAGATAAGGTTAATTCCCCACGGGAAGAAATCAAACCCTAGTAACGATTAACGACATACTTAAAACATTGTTAAAACCGTGTATGTAAATTTTGTGTATTCTTGCATGTTCCGTCGCAGGTTCCCTTACGATAACCACTAAACCCCTGCGTTATTGAACGTTTGCAAGAAAATTACAAAATTCACGTATATAGTTCATGATTTCGCAAAGTGTATGTACCAATATACACACAATAAGCATCATGTACTTTTAGTCCATATTAATTTTGGAAATCATTTTTGCATAATTATAAAACGTCATAAATATAAAACATGCAAAACATATTAAGCAAAATTAATCATACTAAACTAGAATCAGTTACGCAATTAATTCAACAAAGGGTCTTCCCTAATATTGCAATTAAATCATTCACATAACAAATTCTCATGCATATATATATTTAAACTTAATAAACCATGGGTTACATGCATGTAATCCATGGTTGACAATTTATAACAGGATAAATAAGCAACAAATATCTATAGCAAATCTAAAACGCAAATAAAACAAATAAGCATTCTAGATAAAACATGTAAAATATATCCCTATATATTTTTACCTTATTTATGTGACCAATTTTAAGCAAAACTATTTCTATAAATAATTTCCTAAAATAATTTTCACATAAAAGGCATCAATTACACATATATAGGTGCCGGATTTTACATAATATTTACGCTTTTTATGTAATTACTACGCTATATGATTTGGCTTGTGATGCCACTGTTGGAATTGGTTAATCATTAACCCTAATATTACAAGAATATTCTACGAGCTACGCAGCGAATATAATTCATATAGCATACAAAATTAACACATAAAACATAAATAAGGAAACATACCGATAGCAATCAAGCTAGTGAAGAACGCAAGCTTCTTTGAGTACGCGCACGTGTGTAATAAACATGCTTACCGAAAACTACTCCAAGTTACTAAAGTAAGTAACCTTCATGCGGTTCATATAGTACACGTCAAGCAGTATCACCCGAATGCTAGTTCTTGACCAACGAATATGTGAACACAAGAATAATTGAAACTGAAAAACCCTAAAGGGTTGTTTGTTTCGATCGCACCAATAGAGAGGAGAGACAAGGGATGAGAATAATGAGCTCTAGGATCCTCCTTATAGAGGGATAGATTTAGGGTTTACTTAAAAAACATACCTTATAGGAAAAGATAGCTCAAAAGCCCAATCCAACCCCCTTGGGTCCTTTAGGCCGGTCGAACAAGTCCCCCACCCCCTTGGGGATGACTTTTTGACTTTTCTACTTATTTGTGGTTAATTACATTTAATTACACATTAATTAAAAAGCCTTATTAGTTTGTTACATCTAACAAACTAATTAACGACCGTTAGTGTTCATTCATCGAATCATATATTAATATAAATAATAAATATAAAATTATATTATTATATTATTATTAACATTAATAGAATGATACCTAATTGTATAACGTGTGTGACCCTGTAGGCTCACGTATTTCTAGCCGTATAAATATCCGTATGACATGAGCATAAAGCAATAGCAATAACAATAGCAATAGCAATAGCAATAGCAATAGCAATAGCAATAGCAATAGCAATAGCAATAGCAATAGCAATAGCAATAGCAATACCAATACCAATACCAATACCAATACCAATACCAATACTAATACCAATAGCAATAGCAATACCAATACCAATAGCAATAGCAATAACACCCCTGATGACCTTCCAAGGCTACAAGTTTCTTCATGTTCCGAGAAGCTCTATCATGTCGAAGACTTGCAAGACCAACATGGTGGTTTTACCTTGGCTCTTCTTGATACTTTTTTCTCCAAGGGATTCCGTACTGTTAAATCCATCCCCCTTAAGTGTCGTTTGGGGTTTTCTCGGGTCTTGAAGGGAGCTCTTGATAAGGTGATTCATGGAAAGAAACAAAGGAAGGGCAAGAAAAAGACTCGTCTAGTGGAGTATTGATGAATGAAATTTCATAAGTATTATATCTAAACATGTTATCAAGTTTTATGCCGTACCATTTCAGCTTTTTAGTATTATCAAATTTTATGTTGTCATGTATTATGCTACTAACATTTCATTTCCGAATGTTTATGCAAGCAACTATAATGTATTTAGTATCCCATTGCAATTTTAACGTATTTAGCATCCCATTGCAATTGTATCCAATTGAATTAAGTTACCTCCTATATAAAATCTAATAAATCATGGTTTAATTTAAATATTATTTATATTCTCCTAGTTGCCGTATAAAATCATTTTCTTTCTTTAATGAACATTGCTGCAAGTGCAACTTGATTGTTTCCGATGAAGTTATGTACATAATTTTTTAGAACAGCAAGTTAGTAGTTAGTGATTCGAGCCCACAGTGACATCCAATTAGGCAGTATGCAAGACTCGAACTTTCATCTTAGAGGAAAACCTCCACAGGAGGGGGGGCTTGAACTCGAGACCTCATGCATGTGGTAACAACCTCCTTATCAACTCTGATAGACAGATGTTGACATAATATACATAAATTAATTTAGAGTTAAAGATCAAACAACATAAATAACTACATATGTTATTGCTAATAAATGCCATAAGTAGGATTTTAAGATGTGTATATCTAGAATTAATTCAACAGAATTTATTGATCATTACATATAATTCAATTAAGATATTGTATGAAAGTATGATTTCTTCTATTCTCCTTTGAGAATCTGAGGATATTTGATTGAGCGGAATAAGAATTATTTTTTTGTCTACCTTACTTTACTTTATTTTTCCTTATATCAATAACTCGATGAAAATGCAATTATCTCGATGAAAAAAATGTATCGTATGCTTAATATATTTCTTGATATCTTTAGTTTGATATGTCTTAATTCTGCCATTTATTCGAATAGTCTTTTCTTGGCCAAATTGCCTGAAGCCTATGCTTTTTTAATCCGATCGTCCATTTTATGCCAGTCATACCCTTGTTCTTTTTTCTTTTAGCCTTTACACCAATCATGATCATCTTATATACATGCCGTCCAAAAGTATAATGAATATTGCAGCCCCTTCATTAAAGTATCTGATAAAAACAATCACCCTTTTAATGGTACAGTTGAACCCAAACAAATCAAACAACATCGTCATAAACCGGGAAGAAAATGCTCACTCAGAAAGGTGATATCTCTAACACTTATGTCACAGCATTTGCTAACCTATTAAATCCTAGTAGACCAAAACCTCCCATTATGTATACATGGTCATATCAAAACTATTATTCATTCAATCCGTGTAATATCATATTTTTTTGCGTAGGAAACTATTGCATAAAAAACTTTGGCAAGGTACTTACATGACCCTATTTGACATGTTGCTTCAAGATCATCTTCGCATCTTCATTATCTACCATTATCTACTAGTGAAAGTACTTCACTAATAACTCCAGATGAAAGACATTATATACACACAAAAAGAAATAGATACACACTTGTCTATAGACCTGTGGAATCACGGGAATTTTTAAAGGTATTATTCATTAAGGAGATACGTAGGCGTGAATAAATTAACAAACAACAACTAACGTAAATAGGTTCTATTATTTTTTAAAGGAAATAATAAGTAATATGTCAATGATACAATAAACAATTTTATTTGTAACTATCAGGGAAATAAATGTGCATATATCGTATTCTCCAACTGGTAGATAGTCTTGGAGAGTAATGCGGTCAACGTCAAACACTTGAGTAGTCCATGTTGAGTTCCATGAAGACCTAAATAAGGAATTGAAGAAGAAAAAAAGTGTCAAAGTAAAAGAAAGTTGTTGATAAGAGTGTATGTAAGGTTTGAAAATGATATTAAACATGTGTCAAAATAAACAACTCCATATCCACCTTCCCGAGTAAATTCTCTTTCATTAAACCAATTTATTGCAAGTTCAAGATCCTTAAAGTAAACCAACCACCTATGTCCGTTGTCATAAAGGTAAAAACCCACAAGATTAACCACTATTTGAAAAACAAAGGCGAAGAAGAGGATTATGATATTATGACCTTCGATTAGAAAAAAATAGAATTGCAAGAAGTGACAATATAGGGATAGGACTAAGTCACAAGGCCGAACCCATCTCTGTAATCACAAAGGTATAAATTTTCAAAGACAACATGTATCAATGCGTGTGTTTATCGGATTGATTGGAACAAAAACTCCAAACTACTTATTGGATTAGATCGAATCCAAACATCCTTATGACAAAACCAGTATTTAATTATATCCATACACCCCTATTACGACTATTAATTTTAAAATGATATAAATATTTATTTCATCATATGTAAGAACAAAAATTAAAAGTGACCCCAAAGGCCCCTATCAGTTTCAGCTTGCTATTTTAAATATCAATTGCCTAAAACATAAAAATTATTCTCATATAATCTACTAAACTTCATAATTAAATCTTGAAAGTTTCACTATAATCTAGATTTCAGTTAAATTTAAAAGACGTTGTATGGAAAAAATTAAAGATATATTAAATTTTCAAAGGCTAACTTTGCGAGCATCTAAACTCATGCATGAAATTAGAAAAACATCTTTGCGTCTCTTTGGACCAACATCTTGTTTGTTTTTTTATTTGTTGTTGTGGTAGCTAACCTAGGTGTATACCAGTTCATACATTTGATAACGTCAAGCCCGACTACAAAATCTAGCACAAGCACAATGATACCAAAGGTTATTTTCTATTCAACAAATATATAGCAATCAAATTCATATAACTGGTACTTAGTACCACAAACCAAAAAAATCCCCATTTTATTGCTTCCAACAGAAAGGTTTCCAAGCATGATCCTTACATAAGATTCAAGCCACATCAATGTGCTTATAGTAACAAAGTTACTCGTTAGCAAATAATGTTAAATCACACATGGACATATGTATATTATCAGACTATATTTCTAGATATGTAGCTGTAACGAAGATCACATATTTGTCCCAATTGCTAGGATACCTCTGTGTTGGATCCTCACTTTAATAGATTGAATGCTTAAACTTGGTTAAGGTTTAGTTTATATTAGATAAATATAACACAACTATTAGTAGAAAACTTTATTAAGTGTATTTCTGATTATGCGGAAATTATCTTTCTTATTAGAAGGACATTCTTAATGAAACAGTAACACCAAAGGGGAAATATCCATTAATTTAAAAATCATAAAAGCTCCTTATAGTATTAAGAATAATATTGAAATACTCTCCTAGTATTAGGTTACAAAACGTTTGAAGCTATGACATTCTATGAATGACTCGATTTTGGTGTATGATCTTATGCCCTAGAACTACTTTTTTATACACCAATGGAGTCCTAGTCGATTTAAACTTTATTCTTATAGACTTGAATATTCTCTTGATCTATTAAATAACTAATACTTATCCGTAAGTAATCTTGATCTCCAAACAATCTTTATTCCTTTCTTCTGTTTTTATCCGTTCTCTGACAGTAGAAAACTCTTTCAGCAGTCTAATCTTCTTGTGTAAGTAGTAACTTATACCTGAGCAGCATTAACTGAGCACAAGTAGTTGAGTACAGCTCCTTAGATATTTTCTTCAGTTCACCAGCAAGTACAGTACAAACTTTACACCAGCGTTACTAACTTATATACGAGCAAGTACTAATATATACTATCTGTAGTAATGTGAACTAGCAGTATCTAACTTTAGCTTAGCAGCAGCTAACACAAACCCCTGAGAACAGTAACTTTAAGATCATCAGAAGTCTTTTAATCCCAAACAATCTCCCCAACTTGATATTCTTCTTCAACTCTCAGTTTCGTCATTGAAAGCTTCATTAATCACCAGGAGGATGCTTCCAAACACTTCATGGATTCTTAAGCTATTTTGTGAGAAGTTTAAGAAGCTGATATGCCATTTTACTGAAATGATCACATTGAAGCTTCTTGTTTAACATATCAGTAATTGTAGCAGGTGTAAGGTAATATTTCTTCTCTACCAGCATATAGATCTGCATGTGTTGCATCCTTAAGAAATGTACTCTACATGAGTCATATAGCTTCCATTCTAACACTCTGTAATCTTGTTGATTTCTCCATACTATATCTTCTACATGAGGTTCAATCATTACCTTTAGATCACCCCATAGCACTCTCTCATAGCCCTCCTCTGGCCTTGTTGACCCATGCTTAGCTTTTACCAATTTCCACAGAGTTTCCAAATCTTCCCTGTCAAAGTTTTTGAGCATATGGCTAAAGACTAAGTACATCTTTGAACTTCCATCAGCCCTGATTATCTGGTAATATGTTTTCTTCCCTTTTTTATGGATCTTCCTCACTATGCTTGAGGTTAATAGCCAAAGGAATAGCATCAATTGCTACTTCCTCTTTATCAGGAACAATTTCCATGAGCTCTTTAATCTTATCTGCTTCTTGATCATTATCCACTTCAGCTATTTCTTGAACATCATCCACCTTTTGATTTTTAGTGACCTCTTATTCCAGCTCAGTTCCTGCTCTCTTTGAACTACCCTCTACCAAGTCTCTTCTGAAGTCAACAAATGTATTCACCCTCTTGAAAGCTCTGTCAAACATCTTCTGAATAGAATTAAAGGATTTGTTCTTCAAGTCTTTGGGCTTCTTTCCTTCCATATTCTTTAGGTAAGTACACATGATTTTTCTTTGTTGTGCTTAGGTTGGTGGTTTGTTCCTCTTCTCTTCTGCTCTTTTAGCTGCAAAGTATTTTCTTCTTTGCTCTAAGAAAATGTACAAAATAATTGCCTTTTCTCATCAGTTTTTCAAATTCTTCTTGCTCTTGAGGCTTGCAGCCTTTGAGCTAGTGGTAATCTGCATCAACCTTAGCCTGAATATCATCCATTCTTCAGTCAAGGCAACATTAGCTTCATCTTTCTCCCTTGCAAGTCTCTCCTCTTTATCAAACTCAGCTTGTAATTTTGAAGCAATTTCTTCATCAAGACTGACTAGATCTTTCTTTGTCATAGACTTCATATGTTCTTCTACCGTTATTCCTTTTCCTTTATCCTAAACTTTTGCATGTAATGGTTGTGAAGAAATTGTTGTTGTTGTTGATGTACCCAGCTCAGTAATGACATTCCTTTCCTTCGAGTTGGAATTGTAGAGTTGGTTGTAATTGTAGCATAACTAACTTTGTTTTTGGCAGCACTATCTGGTATAATTGGTTCTTTACATATTGGCTTTTTAACTTGGTTTTCACACTTTTCAATAAGCTGCAAGTGCTTAAGCCAAGTAACTTCATAACAGTCAATTCCACATCTTTACAGCAACTTCTGGTTCTGGCTAACACCTCAATCACAGTCAAGTGTTCTATCATAACAATTATCATTCATCTTTGATCTTTAACCATGGTAGTATCTTCATCAGCATCAATAGCATTTATCCTCCCCTGTTTGGATGCATCCTCACCCAAACATTCTTCATCTCTAGAGGATTCTACCCTAGCTGTAAGACCAACTTTGTATAACCTTTTAAGCCTATGAGTTCTTAACCTCTTCTTCTTCTTAAGCCTCTTGACCCTCCTTTTCAAACTGTCATCTCATTAGATGAGTTGATCTTTGGTCTTCTCCAAATCCATAACTCTTGTTGTAATTGGTGATAATTCCATCAATTCATTAGTTTTCAGATTCATCCTTACCTCTTCAAAGTGTTTACCTCTTGCGAGTATCCTTGTTGGACTGAAGTTGGAGAGCTCAATTCCTTGGTCCAGAATACTAATTCAAGAGACCACTGGATGAAAATCCATCCGATCATGCAAAGATGCATGCCGATTGTGATCGACAGAAGAGTTTCGCCGAATCTGTAAGCGTAAATCAATGGATTTCTAAGTCGGTGATAAAGTTATGCTTAAAGTTTCACCTTGGAAAGGGGTCGTACGTTTTGGCAAATGGGCGTAGTAAGTTTAATAACCCCGGTGCTTCCTGAAGAGTGTAGTAGAGGTCATAATACTATGCCATGTGTCTCAACTGAAAAAAGGTGTATGCCGACGAATCCATTAAGCCGTTCGTTGCGATGGACTTCATCTTGATAACAAGCTTCATTGTGTTGAGGAACCATTAGAAATTGTAGGCGTGAAGTTAAAAGGTGAGCGATGTAAGATCCCATAGTCAAAGTTCGATGGAGCTCCAAGAGAGGTCCTGAGTTCACGTGGTGGTGAAGACCAATTCAGAAGAAATATCCACACCTCTTTATTCACCAAGACCACACGTCGTCAAGTGAATGGATAGTGAAGCCTGAGCGTCAAGGTCGTTTTAACGACGGGAAGTCTTATATCACCCAGTGTTTTCAAGTCATTAACGCGTCGATAAATCTACTATTTATTTTTAGTTTGTAAGCGTTGCTTTGTAATTTCATGTATGAGTAAAAAATCGCGTATTGCTAAAAATTAGCGTTTAATGTTAACAGGCAATCTCTATTAAGCAGTTGGCATCAATAAAGTATTAAATATTTATTTGAGAATTTTTATGGTCATGGATTACATTTATTTTATAGGTTTCCGTAAGTTAATTTCGTTTCGCGATAAAGTACGTTTAAGCTTACCCGATCACAAAAATACTTCTTACGCTTAACATTTTAAATTGCGAAGAATGAGAAATGATAGTGTTATTTATAAGTCATGACATTAAACGTAGAATAGTTGGTTTTCTTTCGAGCTCATAAGTGTTAATTTTGGCTTTTTCTCCTATTAGCTTGTTTCACCTCTATATAAATGTTTAATAAATAGAGCTGTATGGTTTTTTGGTTAATAATTAGCTAATAGAAGTTTTCTTTAGTTCCTTTGTGATTAGGATGAGTACACATCAGGAATACATAATTTGGCATATTATATGTATCACATAAGAACATAAACATTTAAGTTCCTTGTTTCCCTCCTTGTGTTCCTTTGAATCCCACGGCAATAATGCCCTCCCCCTTGGACTTTGCTAGTCAAACTTAGCTACTAAGATATCTCATCACCTTTCTATATATATAACATGCATTCATAAGTGAAATGTCATAAACTCTTTACACTTAACAACTCATTTTCTTTCTCTCTTTCTCTCCTAAGGCCACGGCGTACTAAGCCATCCCAAACAATCCATACAAAATTTATATAACCTATTTACATACACTCTCATATCATATCTAAGATACCTCAAAGTATTTTGAAGCCTTGATTAATTATTTACAAGTGTTGAAGCAAGAAATCAAGATTTTGGGTTTCATATTGAATTAGGGTTTTCATAGCTTGCTAGCTTTGGTTTCTAGTCTAAACAAGGGTTTAGATTGTGTTAGTCATCATCTTCATACATCATAAGGTCATCTTAAACTCTTTATGATCTTACATTTATCATTAATATGCATATGTTAATTCTTTATAGCTTGAATCACCATTTAGGATTTTATTATGAAAATGAAGTTTTTACTTGCAATGCTCATTTTGTACATTAATATACATGTTGTGTTATTACTAATATCATGTTAATATGGATGAGAAAATATTGTACCATGTTATTTTGATGTAAAAATGATTAACTACAAATTAGGGTTTATAAAAGTTTCATAATATGTTTCAAGTTAAAGAAATACAAATGACATGTTAAGGTTAATTATGGACCTATAGTAATGTTATATGATCATTAAAATAAGAATATAACAAGATGAGAAGACTTGTATACTTATGGTTATTATGTAAAAAGTATAAAGTGGTAAAACATAAAAACAAGGTCAAAAATGAACTTATGAAAGTTATTTAAACTTTCTGTCCAAAAGTGTTATAAAAATATACTTATTTTATGTTTTTATAAGATAATACATTTCACGACGATTCCGAAAAGGTAAGAAACTTGTCAAACGGATTAATAACGAAAAAGTTACGTTAAAAACGAGTTATACGTTAATTAAACGGAGTTTATAAAAACTTTTTATAAAAATTATTCAAACAACAAGTTTGATATTTTTAACAAATAATACATATTTTTAGGATTCCAAAATGATAAGAATCGTAATTTTTCAATAAATAACGAATGAGTTATGAATTTCGCGAGTTTACGACAATTAATACTTTTATAAAACTATTTTTATAAAAGTTACTATTCATGACAGAAAGTTATATTTTTGTAAACCTCATAAAATTATAGAACTTTCAAAAACGAGAACGTCCTCGAAAGAATCATTAAAAACGGAGCTATAACGAATAAAATACGACATTTACGGGTTTTACGACAACAAATACGATTTTAATAAAAGTCACGTCTGATGTGAACAGTAAAAGTTACTGTTCACCAGAGGGTCAAAATATCGAAAATGTCAAATTATGATAACTCGTCCTAATACGAAAAGATGGGCATAAGAAACGCGAGAATCGGGCTTAAAACGCAAAAGTTATGCTAGTTTTACTAAAACGGTAAATATAAACGTTTTAACTTATTAAACACATTTTTACCAAAACCATTAGTTGGTGATTGAGCTATATAGAATATTATGTGGTTATCAAAGTACTATATTACTAGGGAGTTTCATAATGAGGCCTCTTCGGATGGCGTTTCGACGAGTTGTTGGATTTACGATTTAAAGTGTCCTAACTCCTCGAACGTCATGTCATGACCTCTTCTCTTAAGTTATTGATAAGCTCAGAAGATAGTACGAATGTAACAAACTAAAGATTATATTCAAGTACTCGGAATACTTATACGACTATGGATAATTTTAGGTTGCATCGATTTTCGTTGACGCGTTATCTGGATATTTGGATAATCAGAACTCAAGGTGAGTTCATAGCCCACATTTTACGATTTCAATGGATTATAATTATGGATGTGGAAACATGCTTTGTTTATTATAAATTTGGACGCAAGTATTGATTACATGTTTGCCTAAAGTAGCGATAGCAAGTTAAGCCCATTATCATGAATGTCAATTGCATAGTGTAGTGTGAATTACATTATGTGAGCGCGAAGTTATGGAATAGATCTATTTTGGGGAGGAAACAACCTCCCCGTTCGGGTGATTAGCTATCACCAAGGAACGAACGTTATAAAAACTGTCGAATTGGGATTGTTTTCGGTGGTTCGAACATTTAATCGGGCAGAAATTGCAATATATAGTTTATTGAAAGAACGATCGTCGTGCTTCAGTGTCATGACGCTTAGAAAATGTAATCTAGTTTGTGATGCGTGCATTGTGTTGCATTTATCCGGGAAAAGTCTTGTGGTCTAATATTTTGTTTAATCAAACACAATGAATTCCACCAACATTATTTGTTGACGTTTTTAGAGCAATGTTTTTCAGGAGGGTCAATAGGCATGGGATTAATTTACATGTTACCACATAGATTAGTTGAGTGATTTGAGTGTTTTCATCTTCCTATTTCGTGAGGTGTTTGGTTGTGTACTAGTGATTAATCAAATAAATGCTTAACAGAAAAAAATCCTTAGGGATACATTTTTATAAACTTCTAAAGGCTACTTGAGGACAAGTAGGATTCAAGTGGGGGTATATTTGATGACATCAAATAACGTCACTTTTATAGCATCATTTTTCCCATGTAAATTACCCATTTTGTATGATTATTGCAAGAATTGTTACTTAATCGTTTATATTTGAGAATTGCAGTAATTATGGAGTACTTGGTGAAGATTAGCTAAAAGGCACGCATTCTAGAGTTTAAGCGAAGAAATATGAAGAAACTGACTCTGACATCCTATACGACGTATCCATCAAGGAAGATACGGCGTTTCTGTGCCTGCACTTCACAAGAAACCACGAAGATACAAAATCCAATACGCCGTATCTAGGAGACATCCATACGTCGTATTCAAGATAAAGAAATAAAATATTCTAGAAGATATCGAACGTGGTCCATACTCTAAGAAACCCCCGATACGTCGTATCCAACTCTCTCGATATGCCGTATCGACCAAATTCAGTGTGCTTGATCATATTTTTGATACCTTAACCACAAAAGTCGATTTTCAGAAGACAAGAAGAGCAGAAGAGGTCAAGCAAAGCTATTAATTCCATAGGAAACACCTTGTAATCTCATATACTCTAGTAATCGTTCAATTTTTGGTATCATTCGTTTAACTCGGTTAGTTTACGTTGGTTGAATTATTACTTTTGTATTGATTATGATGATTAAGGGCTAATACCCTTGGGTATTAGCCATGGTTATGAAGATTTAAATGTTTGGTTTGTTTATATCGACTGCTTAATTTATCGATGATTGCTTGTTTACGTTTGATAACATCAAATATTTGATACTTTTTCATATCAAATTCTCACGTTTATTGCATTGCTTTATATCACTTTTATATGAATTTGATATTTATTTCAATTATTTTACGAATTCAGGAAAATTAAGGCTTTGGAACGGAAAATAGCGAAAAGGGCAAATTTAGTACTAATACTAATTTATTTAGTATAGGTACTAAAATATTATGGAGGGCTACTATATTTCTACAGAATGTAGCCTACAGGCCAAATGAAGAATAGTACCACTACTATATTATTTAGTAGGGAGACTATATTTTAATTAATTAATTAATAATGCCGAATTGGGAGCTTTGAAGATGTTACGGCGTAACGTTCGCAGGAGTTACGTCGTAATCATATATTAAATACGAAGATTTGGAAGATCACTTAATTAATATGAAGATTCGGTGTTGACAAGGCTTTACGGCGTAACGTCATATATAGTTACGCCGTAATATTTTATTATGGAAATTATTACGTTGCTGATTAAGGGTTACGGCTCAACGAGATTATTAATTACGCCGTAACCAAAATATCTTTTAAAGAAGGAAAGTCGCGTCAAGAAGGTTACGGCGTAACCGTGTATTTGGTTACGCCGTAAAATCACATGGACTAAAGCTGTGCAAAAGATATGAAGTTTCTATTATATTTACATACATGCCATAAAGATGAGGGGCCTAATTCGCCATAAGACCAAAGATCATATTTATTATATAAAGGATATTAATTTATCTATATATCAATCCGCATTTGGACGGTGGCTAATTGGGCTGCTTTTTTCCTGTAGGCCAAATGTTGTTGCTTCGCTTAGTCCAAATGTAGTCTACTGTCCCATTTTTGATAAGGCCCATCTTCTCCTTCATTGTTCTACACCTCGCTTGGTAGGTCTCCTCTTTAAAAAAACTACGTGTCTTTCATCTATTATCTGTAAGAAAAAACAAGGGCACGTGTCCTTCACATATGCATAATACTCAGATTCATCAACCACAAATCACTTTACCAACATCAAAAAGGATATTAAGCTCTTGATATTAACACCATCACTTCATCATTATCAGGTAATAAATCCTTATTTTTAATTCTTGGTTGATTTGTGTTTGATTTTAAACTGTGATTTCATGTGGGTTCTTTTATTTTTGTTTGTATGTTTGATGAATTATGATGTTTAGTATCTATGAATTGCAGTTATATGTTACAGTTTTCTTTATTTTAATTGCGAGAAAATCCCAATTGTTTTAGTCTGTGAGTCTAAAAAAGATGAAAAGGGGGTTGCTTTGAAGAAAGGGCTTAAGTGAACGAAGATATTAAAGGTGGAGCAATATAAGGTAAATTGAGTATACCCTTTTAAATCTTGCTTTATCATACCGGAAACCCTTTTTATTTTAGTGTACTATATCATTTTTGGGATTTTTTTAGTCATATGATTAATGGGTATGGTGTCATTTTTGGAACTATTTAACTGATTTATGGTTCTCTCTATTGGTATGTTTATTTGGTTAGTTTAGGGGTGAACGTTTCGGTAAGTTTAATAAGACTGTGTATCCGCATACTACTTTATCCAGCATCAGTTAAGCAATTTAAGAGTGTTTAGGACCGCATATTTGCATGTTTTTTTAATCTTTTTTTTGGCGAACAGAATGAGTAATTCTAATAAGCAATTCCAAACACTCTCTTATAAGTGAAATAGGATTTTGCATTCTGATAGATGCGATAAACAAGTATCACCTATATACGTGCTTTTAGGTGGGATATTATTGCTACGCAGAAAATTTCAAAGTGTATTAGACCATTTTACATTTCTTATAGATGAATATGCTGAAATTGAAAAGAAAATGACTAAAGAAGGTGTAAGCGATGTTTACGTTTTGCGTTCATTAGAGTGTCATTGCGTAGACAAATCTTCAAGAGCATTTGTTGATGTTTTCTACCTATTGGTAACATTTAATAATCAGCTTTAGGTGATGTTGAGCTCTTACTCATCACATGGTTTGTTAATAGTGTATTAGTTATTTGTTTTTGTCATCAACAACCAGATTATTGGATATATACGGGATGTTTCTTATTTGTTTGATATTGTGCTTTTGTTTGCTTGGTAAAAACATTTCATCGGGTTTTATAATATGTTACTAATCATACAATAATTGAAATTTATTAACATATTTGAAAGACTTTAATTTAGGAGAAAAGGAAGTACAAGAAAGAAGTATAGTGGAGGTATTAGTTTAGGATGAACATCCCACGTCATCAGCTTTTAGCGAAACACCTTGAGGTATTCCAAAATCATTAATTTATGGGACTATAATTCAAGATGTTATACATAGATTATTAGTGTCATGCGAATCATTGTGTTTAAACGGATCTGCGTGTGAAAAAAAATGAAACATTTATTTAAAATGTATACATTTAGTTACCAACTACCTCAAAAAAGCTCAATTTCAAAGTATATTCACTTATAAAGTTATATTAGGACCTTTGTTTATACAAGTGACAAAAGAATACTTTGTACTAAGAAGAATTTTTTATTCATTTATTTCAGGGATTTGTCATATCAGATTGGCAAGGGATTGACATGATCACCACTCCTTCACATGCTAATTGTACATACTCTATATTAGCTGGAATGAACGTCGACATTGACAAGGTATGTTTTCTCCCATCTTTGACAAGTCGATTCAGATTAAACACTATTTTAAATGGGTCCAAAGGGTATGATAATATAAAATGTTAAACGGACTAAAATGCATAGACTGAATTTTCACAACGTTAACTATGGACGCATATGCAAAGTTTTTTTTAGTTCATAGTCCTGTTAGAAAATGTACCCCATACCGCAAATTCACCTTCAATTTCCGCAGGTTCCTGATACATATTACCAACAGTCGATTGCTTCCAACACTTCAATCTAATAAAATATATAACGTAACAATTTGTATAATATGGGCCATAACACTAATTGATTTATGTATTTATTTATATATATATATAAAGATATATAACCTAAAATCTAGCAACATATATTTAACCTATAGTGGTACCAAAAGGTTATTCGTCGTACTGACCCGCATCAGCCAGCCAACATTGTTGGATTGTCTGAACCTGGAAGCACTTCGACTAGAGATATCCGTTAGCCAGAGCAGACTTAGTGTAAGTACATCATTTTGTTAACCCTTTTCGTTTCTTAATATCACTTTTTATATCTTAACCGTCATCTGTTTATACATTGTGCAGGCGCTAATTCTACCGAACCAAATGCTCCTACGAACAATGTGGATAACACCGTTGTTGGAAATTACGGACCTTCACACCAACATGTCTCGACAAGAATAACAATGTATACATCCAATGGGTTTGGTTCATACCAGAATATTACGTTGAACACACAATGTGTGCATTCATTGGATTCAACCTCGGTATGTCACACTGATCTGTGTCGTCCACAAAGTGTCGTATTTCCTGAACACGAAACTGCTTCCGGTAGAAGACCTGGTCAACCATGGCACTCTTTGTGTAAGTTCACAGCTTTGCTGACCTTTATCATTTCTTAATACGGGCTTATATATTTTTGCCATTACGTGTTTGCATATTTTGCAGGCGGCTATTCTACCACAACGAACTCTGTTCTGCGTGTTGTACGTAATCCCATTTTGCATCTATTTGCTGTAACAATGAATCGGCGGCAGAGCAATCCAGAGTACAGTCCTAACAGGTAGGCGTGCATTACTACAACTCTCCTCGCTATCTAAACAGTTTGCTATTTTAGCATAACCCTATTAACATAATTTTCATTTAAATGGCTATTCCCTGTGCCAACAGTTTAGATTGGCCGCAACCAAGGGATCAACAGAGTTATGACATCAGGGTATGCGACTACAAATCGGATCCACCGGCAAACAATTGATATCCAAAATATAAAGTGAATGTGATGTTAAAATGTTAGTGTTAATAACTATTTCAACATAATCTACAACTAATTAAAAAAACGTACTACAGCGTGTAATGTTCACATCGAAAGCCACTATCTACAAAATCAATACGCTTAGACCCTGATATATATTGTTGCTCCTCACAAATGGTTTAATTCCACTGTACAAATGTTTGTAAATACCTAATAACATATTACACTTGAACCTAAATGCATAGTTTGCTGACATTTGATTCTTAAATGTGCAGACATAACTTCCTAGCCTTTTAAACATAATGTCACGTCGTGTGCCTGCTATGGCAAAGAAAGACACAGTAGAGGAGGCAGTTTACGGGTGTTTGGATTGTGTTCTGAACCAGATTATTTCATTATTGTAGTTTCTAGCCATAGATACTCAGTCCTATGTGTTTCGATATACTGATGCAAATATATGTTTGGTGGTGCAAATGCATTCACTTTGATTATTCAGCATCGTATTATATTAAATTGTCTACTGAAAATACAATTCCGCATACAGGCGCATAATAAATTAGCCTCGCCGCAACGCGCGGGTTAAATTATCACTCGTTGATAGCAATTGACATTCATTCGAGTGGTGGAGTACAACCGACAAAAAGAAGAGGAAAAAAAGGCCTGTTCGCAGGTGGTATAGGGCAACCCTTCGGGGTTCGCCATGGCGTTCGACTAGGGGATCGAGAGAATTAATTATACTTCAACTTTTTGTGGTCAATTTAATTATATTATTTTGGCTTATTGGATCTATCCATATAATTGCTGATGTTATTTTTATTAGTTATGTTTTATTATTTGTTCTTGGCATTTAATTATTTTAATTATCTTGTGATTATTATGTTATGATCTCGTTGTTTTATCGTTTTCTTTATTAAGTTTTATGTTGCATAATCTTGATGTTAGTCTTAGATCTGGATTGCGAGAACGCTAAGTGCAAAGTTACCCACTTAATTCAAATTTCGTGTATCATTTTAGTTGTTTGGTTCGAAATAGAAAAAAACAAGCAAAAACCATGGTTTGATTTATATTTTCGTGGTTAAGTTGGTAAATCTTTGTACTTTTTTCATGTTTAGAATACTTGTAATAGCTGGTTTTAGGGTAGTTGTTACTTATTTCATAAGCAAGGTGGAAGATTCTGGGCTTATCCAAGTTAGAAAAGAAAAATTTTCGTCATTTGCGTTTTACAAAAATTTCTTTTCTTGGTTGCGTTTTGAGTATAGAGACATTGCGTTTTGATCTCAAGACATTGCGTTTTGATCCTCAAGTCACTGCGTTTTGATATTTTTATATGTTGAGCGTTTTGACTCCACAGGTTGCGTTTTGAAGATTATCATTGCGTTTTGACTAAAACGTTACTCTGCCCAAATTTTTTACCCATTGCGTTTTGTGTCCAAGAAGTGTTGCGTTTTTGTTTGAGAAGACACTTGCGTTTTGAGTAGACAAACGTTGCGTTTTTGAGTAGAAAACGTTGCGTTTTGAGTAGACACGTTGCGTTTTGAGTAGACACGTTGTGTTTTGATCAATTGTTGCGTTTTGATCAATTGTTGCGTTTTGATCAAGTGTTGCGTTTTGATCAAGTGTTGCGTTTTGACCAAGAACTCTTGCGTTTTGACTAAAGTCATTGCGTTTTGTTCATTGAAAATGCATCAGGTGGTATTTGACCGAATTTGGGAATATATATTAATCACCGCTTAATCAAAACATCACATCAAGACAAACAAACTTCATGGACTAAATACAAGGACTTTGGACTTTAATTTGGACTACAAGGACACATAATCAACAAACTTTAACAACAACAATTAACTTTTCACGGTTTTCTCTCGATTTTGTAAAATCCCGCGAAAGAACTAAATTTCTCAGTTTAAATCCTTGACTTGTAAAATCCCGTGGAAATTAATTACTTTCAATTAAAACCACAATCCAATCAACACCTCATAACACTTAAGATCCTTCAATCATTTTTCACTTCATAATTCTTTTAATCATTCATAAGACAACTCTAGTGTAACTTCCACAACCGACAGTCAATGCATAAACAACATAAATGGCAGCAGGATCAAGGGATCGTCCACCAATGCTTGGCAACAAGAGCAACAGGACGATATGCACAATGGCGATCACGGTTCTTACGATACATTGATACAAGACCAAATGGTGATGCCTTACAAAAGTGTATTCTCAAAGGTCCTTACACTCTAACAATTGTCACAACACCAGCTGTTCCTGCAACTGAGGATTCTCCAGCAGTTCCTGAACAAACAACAGTCGAGACAGTTATGAATATGACTCCTGAGAACAAAGCTCATTTTGAATTTGAAAAAGAAGCGATTCATTTGATATTGACTGGAATTGGAGATGAAATATACTCAACTGTTGATGCATGTGAGACAGCTCAAGAAATGTGGGAAGCCATCGAAAGGCTACAACAAGGTGAATCACTCAATATTCAAGATGTCAAGACAAACTTATTTTGGGAGTTTGGTCAATTCACCTCTCATGATGCAGAAACAATTGAGTCCTACTACATAAGATTCTACAAAATGATGAATGAAATGATTGGAAACAATTTGACAGTTGCAACAATGCAACTCAATGTTCAATTTCTTCAACAACTTCAACCAGAATGGTCAAGATTTGTCACAATTGTGAAACAACAACACAAGTTGGATGAAGTTTCATACCATAAGCTCTTTGACATTCTGAAACAATACCAAAAGGAAGTTAATGAACTCCGTGCTAAAAGAATGGCCAAGAATGCTAACCCATTAGCACTTGTTGCTACTGCTCAAACACTTCAAGACCCTTATTACCAAACATCAAAACCTCACAAATCATATGCACCAACATCAAAAGCTTCACTTCCAACCAGATCTCATGCAACTACAAGATACAAAGGCAAAGAGATAGCCAAACCAATCACACCACCATCTGAGTCAGCTTCTGAAGAAGACAGTGATCCTGAACAAGCTCAGAAGGATAAAGACATGCAGAAAAATTTGGCTCTCATTGCAAAGTACTTCAAGAAACTCTACAAACCTACCAACAACAACCTCAGAACTTCCTCAAACACCAGAAACAAGAATGTGGATACTACTCCAAGGTACAAGAATGACAATCAGACTGGACAGTTTGGGAATCAGAGGGCAGTGAATGTTGTTGGGGCTAGGGAAACTGTAGGTGGTCCAGTAGTGCAACAGTCTGGGATACAGTGTTTTAACTGCAAGGAATTTGGTCATTATGCTAAGGAATGCAGAAAGCCAAAACGGGTTAAAGACTCCACGTATCACAAGGAAAAGATGTTGCTGTGTAAACAAGCTGAGAAAGGTGTTCAACTTCAAGCAGAGCAATCTGACTGGCTAGCAGACACGGATGAAGAGATTGATGAACAAGAGTTGGAAGCACAATACTGTTTTCTTAGGTTAGATTTCATTATATAAAAAGTTTGAGCTTAATTTCTTTGTTCCTACACCAGGGGAGTTTTTCCCTTTTTCTTAGATTGTTAAACTTTGATCCAAGCCTTCCTAGGTTTAGATTTTTTTTGCTAGGTATTCTTAGATACTCAATAGGAGTGTCTAGTGCAGAGGTAACCTTTTAGGTCACCTGCATTGTTGTTTTGGCCATTTGGCAAATTGCATCAGCAATAGTAAAAACAGCAGTTACTACTGCTGCCTTTTCATTTGAATTTAAGCTAGCTTAATTAGGTTTTAGGTCTTAAAATTAAGTAAGCTTATAGTTTAGACATAGGATAAGTTAAATTAAAACTTGTTTTTCATTTCTAGCTTATTTCCTAGGATAAAATAGCTTTTAAATTTCAATAAAAAAAATATCAAAAAGCCAAAAAACAGTAGTAACTAAAACTTAGCTTTTAAATTTTGATTTCTAGCTTTTAGTATTTGTTTTTATGATTTGGATTAATAGTTTATAAGTAGGTTGTTAAGTTTTCAAAAGCTCAACCCCTGTTATAGTTTATTGTGCAATTTAGCTTATCTAATTTTTTAGTTTAACATGGTAGTTCCTGAGTTTACCTCTTATAGATCATAGGATTAAGATAGCTTATAGTGTTTCCAGTTAAATTAGCTTATTGAATTTAGCTTTTAAACATCTTAAGCTTTCTAGAGGAATTTTTAGATTTGAATTTGAGCTTAAAAGGAGTTGTGTGCAAGCTTATAAGTGAATTTTAGCTTTTTGGAGCTTAAAAGCTCACTTTCTGTTTACAGCTTATTAAAAAGCTTTTTGAGTGCTTATTTTTGAGTTTCAGCTTGTAGTCATTTTATTAAAGTAGCTTAAAAAGTTATCCTCTACAACTTTTCTTCTTTAAGTTTTTTATAAAAACCAAAAAAAAAGGAAGTGGAAGTCGGGGGTGAGCAAGACTCGAACCCCCGACCACAACACCTCAACCTTTTATAAACACACACACACCTCCCCTTACCGTTGTGCCCTTGGGTCTTTTTCATAAGACTCTTGCATTATTAAAACTTTATACACATTTTGGCCTAATAAGCATATAAGTTGTCAAAGCTTATTTCGTTGCTTATTTAATAAGCTGTGATATCGGGCTTAATTTTCCTAGGATTTAAATAGTTTAAGCTATTTTTAGTAATTTTTCTAGAATTTTTTTATTTCGTTTAGTATTTTTAAACATTTATTTTCATTAAAAACTTTAAAAAATCATAAAAAATAGAAAAATAATCAAAAAAATAAAAATCTTTTTTAGAAAATTTTCTTTTATCCTAAAGTTCATAGGAAAATTAGTTTCGATTTCGTAGGGTCTAATTTGCAAAATTTCGGTTTCTAAAGAACGAGATTTGTCCTCGTTTTTGTTTTTTCGTGTTTTAACGTTCATTTCAACTCCGTTTTTGTTCTAGTTTTCTTTAAACTTACTTTTTAGTCAAATAGAGTCCATTTAATAGAAAATTTTAAGTTAGGTTTATTTTTAGCAAATTAGGGTTTTTAACCCCCGTTTAAGGGTCCCGTTTTGCGTTTTTAGTTAAATTTTGTTTTCCCGTTATATGTCTTCATGCTTAATTGTTAGTATTTGTTAATTTTAATTGTTAAAAGTAGTTAATCAAATCAACTATTGCTTCCCATTCAAATCATTGTCCGAACAACAAGCGTAGTTTCAATTTCATAAATCGTTGGGGAAAACGACCCGGGGAATCATACTTCCCGGTTTAATATACGTATTATATTATATTATATATATTTTGAAGAATTTCCTTTTTGCCTTTGTCCTCAAGGGTAAATTGGTAATTTTCCATCGTATTATATATATTATATTTTACGCGTAATCAAAGATCTAGGATATCGGATTCCCATATATAAACATGCTAAGGATTAAAGCTTGAGTGAACGATGGACAAAACCACGAGCACGAGAGTCTTCCTAATCCAAGGCAATCCTGAACATAAAACACAAGCCACGAAACACGAGAAAGGAAAAGGAGAGCCTCCTCACGTCACACTTATTAGAACATAGAAAAAGAAGATAGAAACACGGGTTGCCTCCCGAGAAGCGCTTGTTTTTGTTAACCGAGTCACAAGCCTGACTCGACCTCGAATTTAGTGGTCCACGGGGAAGGTTTGGAGATCCGAGATAACCATAGGTGGTATGTCCCCTCCAAAATAATGTTTGAGTCTATGACCATTCACCTTGAAGTTTGGTCCGTCGGTTTGAGATAACTTGACAGTACCATAAGGGAAAACTTAAGTAACGGTGAACGGTCCGGTCCAACGGGTTTTAAGCTTGCCCGAGAAGATCTTTAATCAAGAATTGAAAAGAAGAACTCGATCACCAACGTTGAAAACGCGGTTCTTAATCTTGGAGTCATGAATCTTCTTCGTTTTCTCTTTGTAGATTAAAGAGTTCTCATAGGCTTGATCCCGGAGTTCATTTAATTCATTCATTTGAACTTTCTGGTGATCACCCGCGGACTTAAGATCAAAATTACAATG
>BQNB010102356.1:0-24265 GCA_026074375.1 Tanacetum coccineum | reverse complement strand
GTTTGATCTTTCTTATCTTTACTTGCTTTTATTTAATAGAAGATTGTTTATTTACTTATTGCATCGCTATCATATACACTTGTGTATATCTCTTGAGTTCACATAAGTCGACAATCTAAGTTTTAATTTTAAAATGGTAAAAACTATTCAACCCCCCTTTTAGTTTCCACACATTTTTCATGTTTTCCATTCTTTGATCATTTAGCTTGTTTAAGTCTTGTTTACAAGTGATCCAATCTTTCTTTTCAAAGTGCAAGAGAAGAATACTCGTAATCGCTAATATACGAAGTGTTGTAGATTAGGTTGTGCATTCGTAACCTTGTTACGTGCTTGTTGTAATTTGTATATCAACCACATAACCTCCAATCTTGTTTAGTTGTTAGATCAGGTTTGTATTTAGGTCCTGAAAATACGTGTGTGATCGGTTAGTATTTTAGTCGTTAGAATACACTTGTGAGAGAAAGATTGGTTCTAGCTAGATTAGAACTCGACATTTAGCTTTGTGTCGGAACTAGAGTAATAGTATCGGTGTCGTGGATTTGCAACTGGACGTACGGATGGTATAAACCCCCTATCCCGAACCAGTATATAGCGTGATGTCTCTTTCTTTCTCTTTCTCTCCATCTACTTATTGTCTTTATCATCAAGTAAATCAGTACACCACTCAGTTCTTTGTGACTTGAAGTTTTATAAACTTCGAAGAAGTCAAGAAGACCGTATTCATCCCCCTCTACGAATCTACAAAGTGATATCTTTTAATCACTTGGGTGTTCATATGGTAGATCGGGTTACATAGAAGTGATTTCCTTTTATCACTTATGTATCATAGAGTATATCAGGTTGTTTAGAAGAGTTCTTGATGTTTAGATTAGGAACTAATATCCAATTGACTACTAAGTATTGGATCTCACTTTGTATTATTATCTTGTATCATTTTGATTAAAAGTTAGATGGTTTATGTGTTTAGGCCATAAAACGCAAGGTTTATTTGGTTGGGCCATAAAACATAACGGGTGTAGTTAAGGGGTCGACATTTAGCTTAGTGTCAGAAAATATTGTAAAGGATATAAGGGTTTGTTATGTTAGGCCATAAACATAACGGGTTTGGTTGTACCCGAAGAAGAACTCGACATGTAGCTTAATGCTGAAAAATAATGTAAGTGACATTGTAAGGTTTTATTCTCCATAAAGGGAGCTTGTTGAATAGTGAAGTAACTCTCGAGTTGGGTACTCGGGGAGTAGAGTAGGGCGAAGAGGAGCTTCATGACATAACCACAAAAAATCACCGTGTCCGATTTGTGCTTCTTTTTACCTTTTGCTTTACATCTTTATTCGCATTTATAGCTTTACTTTTATATTTACATTGTATCTATACTTATGTGAATTGTTGCTTATATTGTGTGGATTATGATTGTGTCATGGCTTGAAGTTAATATTGTGGTTGTGCTTGTATTGTTACGACATGCTCTAATTGTTATAGACCTATTATTGACACTTCTCATATTGCGTCTTACTTAATCAGTTATTTGATGCAAAAGATTTAAGATTATAAAGGGAAACGTATTCACCCCCTTCTACGTATTCCACACTTTAGTTTAGATGTTAGACTTATAGGATAGAAGAAGTATTAAACAGAGGAAAGAAAGAATGACAAGAGGTGAGGAATACAAGAGACAAGGAGGGGTATTTATAGGCCAAGAACCCAAATTGGTTAAATCCTTATCAGCGTCTGACGCACTGCCTAGGTGACAACACGCACCCAACACGCCAGAAACTCGTCTTGGGTTTTTTGGGTCTTTGGCGTTTTAAACACCCGTTCTTACTAAACCCCCAATTGTACTTTACGCTTTGACATTTCCATCATTCTTACACTCAAGGTAAACCAACTCAAATAGCCATTTGATAAAAATGTTTGTGAAGTAATTAAAAGAAGTTTTAGGGGTGTTTGTCTAATTTCAAAGAAAAAAAAGAACCATTGGACAAAGGGTGTATTTGGGTATTCCCCATGTGATGGATAAAAGGTGTTTGCCTCATGTGACTTGAATTTCAAATAGATGTAAAAGGGTGAGTTGTCATTGTATGAAAGAGAACACATTTGAGATTCAAATTCAAATGTTGTGAGAAGGTTGTGTGTATACTAGGATGGTTAGAATCTACCCATGGGTTAGGTGATGAGTTGGTACGAGTTAGTTAGAAAGTATATGCCAAAAGAATACACCAAACTTGAGGAGAAAATGTGGATGTTGTGAGGAGAAAATATTGAATTTCAAATTCAAATTGTGTATGATAAAAGTTGTGAGTGTATGTGAGTTGGCATGATTGGATTGTGAAGAAATGGTGATGTGATGGAAAAGAGACTAAGATTTCAAATTTGAATGTTGAGAAATTGTGTGAGGTGTGTATTAGTTGGATATGAGAAGGATACGATGTGATTGTGATGTGATAGAAGGAAGCCTATATTTCAAATTTAAAATTTGAAATTTGAATGTTAGGAAATGATGAGTTGGCATAGAAGTGTATAAGAGAAGATTAAGTGTAAGTTAGCAAAAGTGTATTTGGGAAGCTTTTAGTGTGTGTAATTTGAATTTCAAGTTTGAGTGTGTGATCTCTGTCAATCTCGTCGTTGTCATTATATTGGTGTTTGATCTCTGTCAAATCAGCATATGATAAAAATAATGTTGTGAAAATAGAAGTTAAGAAGATAAAAGGTGACTATGAAAAAAAGATGAAAAAAAGATGCACCGAAAGTGATGAAACCCTATAAAAACACTAAACACATGTGACATTATGTATTATACGTTTCATATATAGGACATTAAGATTTCAACTCAATACGTTTACAAATATTTTATAGGGTACCCATACTTACAACTGAAATTTTGAAATATATTTCTTTTATAACTTATGTAGTATATTGGTATATTTTAATAAGTTACATGTAAAAGTATATATATGACATCATCCTGCTTATAAAACTTGTTGAACTAAGAACCGATGGGTAGTCCAGTTCGGTTATGAAAACATCACCTACAAACCTTCTAAAAATTAATATAGTATTCTACATTGTAGTAAAAGCTTTATGGTTGATATTATTAAAATATCTCATGTTCAATTTTCGTTAAGTGCAAACAATCCTAAAATAATCAGGCCAACCTTGTGGAAAAAAAATGACTTTACTCAAATTTGAATATACATGGAAAAAAAAGGTAACCATAAACTCCAAGGACAATAAACCAAACACCTCCAAAGAACAAAACTCCAAGGACCAAAACCATAAAGTTGACCCTACGACTGCACAACGTACAACCCCAAAATAAACACATACGTCACTGATACGAATCATCCATCCATCAACAACAATACCGTGCAATAGTTATCAACTGAAACCAAACAAGCAATCATCATCTTCTTCTTCCATCATTATCCAACAATAAAACATTTGAAATTTAAACAAACCTAAAAAAAAACATGCAGAGAACACGTAGAAGATGTGAAGGAACAGCGATGGGTGTCATCGGACTTGATCTTCGTCCTGGTCTTGGAATTGGTCCTTTCTCTTTAGGTAGGTCACTTTTTTTTTAGTATTTACGGATTAATGATGTTGGATTGTGGAATGATTTTTATTAATTTTAGTTTTTGTATTAAATGCTATATTTTGTGTGTTTATGGAATTGGATTCAATTTTATTCAACTTATTATATGTGCTACTTAATTGCTAAATATTTGGAGATATTTTATTTTATTTGGAAGATTATTTTGTTAGGTTGTGTTTGATGGTGATGGATGATGATATTTTGTGTTACAGGTATGCCGATATGCGAGGCGTTTGCGCAGATTGAGCAGCAACCGAATATATACGATGTTGTTCATGTCAAGTATTTTGATGAGGTTTGTGTTGGCAAATGTAATTTGGGATGGTTTTTAAAGCAAAATCGTTATCTATAGAAACCTTTGAAATGTGTTTGTGATTTATATTCAGTGTAATGTTAAAGTTTTTGTTATATGCAGGATCCGTTAAAGTTGGATGTTGTTATAAGTTTTCCGGATCATGGTTTTCATCTTCGTTTTGATCCATGGTCACAGGTACTTTGTTGCTCCTTATATTTAAGCGTGTTAGTTCTGTTAGTAATTCGAGAATTGCCTTTGTATGAGTTGTATACTTATCGATATATTTTAGGAACAGAATTAAAACATTTATGAAGCTATATGCACATATGTTATATTGGAATAAATAGCAAATATCTCTGTTTTACCACCTAGGTGCTAGTCAATGAGATCAATATCTCAACTAGAACATTTCGTGAAACAAAAGTAATGTTTTAGATGATATCCGGTAGAAGTCTACGCATTGACTGATCTTTTGATGCTGGTAGATCAAGATTTAAGATAGTCACATGTTAGGTGGCAAAGGTTGAAGATCAATAGGTTCAAGGTTATTTGGCAGTTGTTTGGATTTGCATGTTCGAAGTGATGTGTTTATAACTGATAGTTACTTACATTTATGTTTATTTCAATAAGATTTTCTCATGTACTTCTCCAAACCTGATCATTCTGACCCTAAATAATAAGAAAATTGTAATCATAATCAGTATTTCAAAATCCTTTCAACTGATTATAATATCTGAAATTTTACTTACAGCCAATGTGATTTTGATTGTTTTTTCAGCGGCTTCGTCTTATTGAAATTTTCGACGTCAAACGTCTTCAAATGCGCTATGCAACATCACTGATTGGGTAAGGACGGCATAATGCATTTTTTCTAATGTTTTAGTTTAATCAGTCTGAGAGTAATACCGACTGCTTTGTTATTTCCAGAGGTCCATCAACTCCAGCAACTTTTGTAGCTGTATATGCCGTCTTTGGGCCAACATTTCCTGGAATTTATGACAAAGAGAGAGGCGTTTACTCTCTCTTCTATCCGGTATGCTTTAGCTGACAATCATATGATTCCTTCTCCTTTCCCGATACTTTCAT
Source organism: Tanacetum coccineum (assembly GCA_026074375.1). Classification (NCBI taxonomy): domain Eukaryota; kingdom Viridiplantae; phylum Streptophyta; class Magnoliopsida; order Asterales; family Asteraceae; genus Tanacetum; species Tanacetum coccineum. Next base: position 19,291 of record BQNB010102356.1, on the reverse strand, counting down.
TTTGCCATTTTTAACACTTTTGCTTGCTGTATTTTGCAGGGGCTATCATTTGCTTTTCCCATTCCCTCTCAGTATACAGACTGTTGCCATAATGGGGAAGGTATAAGATTCTTTTTGTATCATTTGTATTTCATGTGTTAATTACCAATAATGTATACTAATTTCTTGTCTTTTGACCATGAAAGCTGAATTGCCCTTAGAGTTTCCGGATGGCACGACTCCAGTAACATGTAGGGTATGCATATACGACAGTTCAACAGATAGTAAAGTCGGTGTTGGATCGTTAATGAGCAAGGCTTCTGCTCCTCCACTACCTGCTGGTAGTCTCTACATGGAAGAAGTGCATGTTAAGGTTCGGTGATTTGTTAAGTTTAATATTAGTTAAATCGTTTGAAGTAAATCGTGCATGGAATGGGTTGAACATATGACTTGTTGGTTTGAGTTTATGACCGCGGGTGTGAGTAGTGTAGGTGGCCATTTAGTGATTGTACCTGATTGGGCTCAACTTGTTATTTTTTTCAGTTAGGGGAAGAGTTATGGTTCAACGTAGGTGGACAGCATATCCCTTTTGGTGCTTCTCCACAGGTAGTACCGACTAATGCTTTTATAAGGTTGACTGTTTGAGTCTGAAATCATGGCCTAACCTTTATGTATATTTGCAAGATTTCTGGTTTTGCTTGTGTTAATTATGAATGCTGATGTATTTCAAAATTTTCTTACTGTTTCTTTCATCATTCACACAGAGGTGGCAGTTTCAATTCATTTTCATGAATGGGTTGATGCTGTTTTTCCTTTCTTAAATGGGGTCAAATGAAATTTTTAGCTCAAAGGGAACGGTTAAAGTGGAGAAAGTTGCCTAGAGATTATATCTAAGCCATTTTTTAGAATATTTAGATTGTTACTACAATGATATTGTTTCTAATAGTTAATAACATATGTTTCTTGGCAAAAAAGGACAAAAAGTCTTTGTGGGTTAACCTGACCCTTCTTTTCGACCTCTACTGCCAATGGATTGTTTCAGGCTGAACCTGTTCCTTCCTCTTACCCAACCTGTCTGACCAGCCTATCCGCACATGTTTAGTGATCACTGTGTCATGGTGTTCTTTACCAATGGCAGAAATCTATACAAATGCAAACTTGCTCTTATTTTCTATTTATTTTTCAATTGTGGGTGTTTTAGCCAATTACCATGTTTACATTGGTAAGGTAAGAATTCAAACATGCCCCGTTTTGTCTAAAGTTCCGTGACGGTGGTGGCTGATCTATGATTTTCGATAACAAGGGTCCATCTACATAGGGTTATACCTAATCCAACACGCAAGCTACCTATGGGGTTCATCAAAACTTGCAACATTGCCACATCGGTCAAATAATCATATTGTATACCCACTTTTGATACTCTGGGAACATAAACTGTAGGATCGCCCTCTGCATGGTGTTCATTCCAATTCCCAAAATGTCTCTTTTATTGCACAATTTGTCGAGATTATGGTGTTTGCTTTTACATTTTTAATGAACGTTTGTTTTATGTTACATTCAGGATGTGTGGACAGAATTAGGTCGACCTGATGGAATTCATCAAAAGCAGGTTCTATTGAGTTACCTTTGGAGCTATTAATGTTATTGAGGGAGTCCCTTGTATAACTGTTCACGAGTCGGTCTTGCAGGTAGACCAAATGGTAATTCACTCTGCTTCAGACCCACGACCCAAAACAACCCTATGTGGTGATTACTTCTATAACTACTTTGCTCGTGGCTTTGACATGTTATTTGATGGCCAGGTAACTTATTAATTTTGTTCTTGTGTGAATTTACAAAATTTACTGATTGGCAATGCCATTTTGTCAACACGAAGTTGTCATTTTAACATATCTGTTTGCATTTTCAGACTCATAAGATCAAAAAGTTCGTTCTGCATACAAACTTTCCTGGACATGCTGACTTCAATTCATACATGAAGTGCAATTTCATTATCCATGCTACAGAATGTAAGTATGGTTATGACATGAGGCCTTGGCAGTCTTGACTTTGTTAACTGATGTTTCTGCTTGTTCTTTTAGTCGTGATTTTTTTTTTCTGCTCTTTCTTTTCATCTGTAGTTGATGCTGCATTTCATCAAGATATTAATTCCTCAAAAAGTAGTATTACACCTGGCACTAAATGGGAACAAGTGAAGGTAAATACTTTTTACCATTTTATCAGAAATATAGCGGGTTGTACGAAAAATACGATATGGACATTGTACACCATCTCATGTTTGTAGTAAATCTTAAAAAAAGCTTAATCCTTAATTGCTTAATGATTAAGTGGTATTATGCTCATAGGAGATTCTTGGAGATTGTGGGCGAGCTGCTATTCAAACACAAGGTTCCACAAGCAATCCATTTGGCTCCACTTTCGTGTACGGGTACCCAAATGTTGCTTTTGAGGTAAATTACTTATGTTTCAAGTCGTCTTATTCGAGAAAAAACTAATCAGCAATCTTGAATTTCATCATGCTCTAGTGCTTAACATCTCCTGTTTTGGGTGTTATGCATCTTGCTATATTTTTTCTTTATGTAATCCTCAAAAGTATAACAAGTTACTGCATATTGCACTAAATATGATTGTTTATAATGTCTTGTTGCAGGTCATGAAGAATGGCCATATAGCTACTGTGACTCTTTTCCAGTCATCTTAACTAGGTACTTTTATTTTTCATTTCAACTCTTCCATATCGCTTGCTTATCTACCTGATTGTTCATGAAATTATTTGTTATGCAGAAAGTGATGATGTGCTTTGTACAGTTCTATACCGCATCAACTACCACTGTCGTCATCATTTGTCCCCTCCACCCAACCGCCAACAGAAAGACGGTAGTATGTCACTATGAAAAGTTGAAACTTGTACAGTATTAATTTGGAGATTGACATTTTATTTCATCGTTGCGTAATTTCCCAGTCTCGTGGAAAAAATTGAGAAGGAAAGAAAAGCAAAGAAGCGACGGTTGTAAAGGGTGTTTTTTGCACCAACTTTGTTGTCTTACTGTTATTGATGATTTGATGTTAATCAAAACTAAAGTTTCTTTTACTTATGATTATGTCAACCTTGTGAAACATGCATACCACTAGGGTGAGCAAATGGACTGAGAATCGAGCTGGGACAGAGCCGGGACCGAGCCAACTGAATCGAATATTAGGACCGCGGTTCGGTTTAGCTCTTCAATATTGCACATTTCGTTCTCGATTCGGTTCGGTCCGGAACCGCAGGTATCGGTTCCAGAACCGAAGAACCGCCCCGCTTTCATATATACTAGATGTTTATGAGCCATTTAAGGCTGCGTTTAGTTGGAGGGAAAACACTCTTTTTTCACAAAATGTTTTGTGGAAAAAAAACAGAGATCGCGTTCAAATCATTGTTTTCCAACAAAATTCTTTACAAAACACAAAATATGCATTTCCCAACTTAACAAGGGAAATTACAAAACATATTTTATTTGTTTTCCTTATTTTCTTTGTAACCCTCTTGTTTTCTTAAGAATAGATTACAAAATCACATGAACGCGTTTTTTATGTTTTGTGAAAAATAAATCTCTTTTTTTACAAATCTGAAAACACAAAACTAGAAAAAAATTTCTCCAACTAAACACAACCTTGTTGTTTTTACACGATACAAAAAAATCTTTTCCTCGTACCTTACGTTATAACTAAGATGAAAACTTACAATAAGTTTTAATTTACGCAATTAATTAGGATTTAGGAGTAAGTTTCTATATATGTCAGTTAAGTAATAATTTAACAGGAGTTTGGTGCAAGTATTTTTTATTTATGCATTTTAATGACGAGCTTAACCAAAGACAAATAAAGCAAACTTATGCGGGTCAATTGTATCAAATTAGCTGTATTTAGTTTTCTACTATTTAAATATGTCAGAAAAAAGCTTTCACAAGTTTAATTAAGGGATAATTCCATTTCTAGCCCAAAATCCAACCTCAAAATGCAATCTTAAGTCCAGGAACATCTTTTTCCAAAACTAGACCCGCGCAACTAAGCTACTGGCCAACCATGGAAGAATTTGACAAGTGTCCCGTATGTGTAAGGTATAAATACTTGATATGTTTTTGGGCAACGTTTATTTTTGGAGCGAATTGTACTTAGGGCAACTGGTTAAAATGTAATTTCACCATAATATTTTTTTCCAAAAAGTCCTACACACAAGTACAATTTACATGGTGCAACTTGTACCTTAGGGAAACCAAACTAATTTTGTTGGGGGCAACTATAATAAATACTTTTCTGTTTTAACTAATTTTCTTTTGTATTTGTAAATATACACATTTTTTTTTGTAAGTATACACACTTTTATTTTTGTAAGTATATACACTTTTATTTTATACACACTTTTATTTTTAAACGAGTTCCTTCATCTCCCTCCCTTCCATCATCTCCATTGTCTATCTTCTCCGTTGCCGACCCGTCCATATCCATCGTCCCCAATTCCATTATCTTCTCCCCATCTTCTCCGTGGCCGGAATTTTTGCACATGACTATCGCCGGATCCATAATGTGCTATAACAGGGTACGTGATTTCATTTTTTATTTTCAAATCGTTTGATTTTTTCATTATAGAATTCAAAAACTTTTAATATTAATTGATAGGTTTATCATTACTCACATTAATTTGACTTTGAAATATGTTTTAATTATTTTTTCAGGACTTAGAATGTAAAGTCATAATCGAGAGTAAATTGAACTAATTTTGGTTAATTAAGCAAAAGTTAGATGCTAATCGACAGATCTTGTTTAGGAGTAGCTGTTTCGGTTGTTGGTTGGATTTATTGTTTTTTTTATCATGAACCACAACTCATAGATTATATGCTGCGAAAACAACATAAAGTGGACTCTTCTCATTATGATATGCCTCTCATTTATTATACTGAAGGTCATAGTCTGCATTTTGGTCGTCCAGAGTTTGCTCTCATTACTGGTTTGCCATTCGGCGATGTCAACTTTGGTTTATATACTTCCAGGGAGCTAAAGTTACGTAATAGAGTTTTTCCACATAAGTTAGGTTCCAGTGTAACAAACTTAGATCTTATTGGTGTTATTGAGGATGAAGAGACATTTCAAAAGCTTTGTGATGAAGACTCCATACGTCTTTGTCTTATTTTATGTTTAGAGGTTATCTTTATGGGTCGGTTGTTGACATGCCCGGTTGATGATACCTTGTTCCGGTTGGTTGAAAGTCTAGAAGATTGGAATTGTTTTCCATAGGGTGAGCACATATGGACCCATTTATATGACCAAATTCAGAATGTGATAGAAAAGCATAGCGATGAGCACTATTTTGGAATGAAGAAAGATCCAAAGTATGTTCCTATGTATACGTTGTCTGGCTTTGTTTTTGCTTTCCAGGTAAACCATATTACGATATATTGAAATATTTCTCTGTTAATTTTGAATGTGGATATAAGTTTATGACTATAATTTTGTATATTATGTAGGTTTGGATCTTTGAGTCATTTGAAAGATGCAATTGTTGGTGGAGTAAAGATCCAAATGTTATACCAAGAGCAGTTGGTTGGTCGAAAAAGTATATCTTTAACAGATCTGATTGTGGTTACCTTTTTGCGAAGGTTAGAGCATATTCATTTAAATAATATTAATAATAATTAACGCGTTGCTTTGATTAGTACATCTCATAAATTGTGTGTTTAATATAACTAGCAATCGACCACAACTAGTGAAATCAGGCCTAGTAAAGCTGAGTACGAGTCATCATGGTGGATACGTAGCCAGTTGATTTTCCGTCAACATGTTCCAAAAGATCCGGTTGCACAACATCATAGCATGTATGAAACATATCTTGCAAAGTTGGAGAAGTCACGCAAACGTGTTCATTCAAGTTTTAGAACATCGTCTCTTGTTTTGACTACTCTTATTAGTACGCCCAAAAAATGGATTAGGGATCAAGTTATTAGTCAGCTAAATCTCCGTGTTTTCAAACTTGAGACTGTTATTCATGTTAAGGATCAAGTTTTGTATTTTAATTTATACCATTTTTCAGGTTCTTAAATAGAATTTTGTAATATTTGTTCACCACTTTGTAGGTTCTTACACGAGAAAGAAAGAACGAATATGGGGTATATTTTCTGAATGTGTTGTTTTCATATTTTACATGCATTTTTATGTTGTTCTTAAACATACTTTTTTTCCTAGCAGTTGTTGCAGTTTAAAGACGAATTTTCCAGATTGGGCTGTGAGTTTATGAATTCATTGAATATCTTATTTGAGGAATTGAGTCAGCCACTTTATACATATGAAAATCTTTCTAACGTAATAAACATTAAGTTTCTTCATTTTACAGCTAATCATTTGTCAATATCTAATAATGATTTACTTATTAAATACAGGATTATCTTGTTGAAGAGGAATTAAGATTGTGTTTGGAAGCTAAAGAACGTATGCGTTTGGAACACGAAAAGAACATTTTAGAAGAACTGAGCTTTATGGTCAAAGAGGCTAAGAGGATGAAGTTGGAAGAAGAAAAACTTTTGCAGATATCGCAGTTGAAAAAAAAAGGCTACAAGAGTTTATGAATTCAAGTCATGTGAAAACTATATAGAGAAAGTTAACAAATACAAAGGGCAATCACGTTGATAGTATGCCTGGTAAATCAAAAGCCACTATAAGTTGGGTTAAGATAAACAAACACCGACTAAACATAAATGATCCCTCTTTGGCGGAGTTGCTTAGAAAAGTGAAACCATAGGTTGAGGTATAATAGTCATCATTTTATCCCTTTCCTTCATTATTTGTATCCGCTTATATATACTTATAATCTTTGTGTAGGATCTTTAACGCTCATTTTATTCATTAGACATAGTTTGGTTGACTCCAGATATTGTTGAGAAGGAAAGATTAAGTGTAAGTTTTCATGAAGCGATGATTACACTGTAGGTCAGAATTTCTGGCTAACATTAGTGTGCTTAGACCCTACTCAAAAAGGATAGCTAAGTGAAGAGGTTAGTATGATTACAAAAAACTAATTAAACTTAATTTGAAATATAAACTTAAAGCCTACTATTTTATTCTGTCATTAACAGCACATTGACTTGTGGGTCGATTATATGTGGCATGGGAGACCTGATAATGCTAACTGGGCCATGGTCAGCTGTTACTTTGTTCAGATACTTCTGCAAAATAGCACCCCCTTGTTTTATGCCAACGGTGATAAGTATGCCACTCCATGGAGCGATGTTGATCAGGTAATAGTTGACGCTTAATTGCGTTACAATTGTTCAATCCATATCACCTATAATATCTGCAATCCTAAGAAACATTGTAAACGTTGTGGGTATTTGTTCCTATTAACGAAATGGCTCAGCATTGGTGTCTTGCCAATTTGATATAGTTTTCGGATTGGTCACTTTCTATGATAGTGGAGACACTTATGACTATGAGTCTCGTGATTTCTATGTCCGTGTTCGGGAATGTTTAAAGGTACATTTTGTATGTTTTGTTATACTTCCTAGGTGTTGCTTAATCTTTAAAGAATCATATTTGAACCAAGGCAAGGGAACTGGTTCAAGTAGAAACTTGTAATTGACCTGTAGTTCATCATAGGTAACTAGTTCAAGTAAGTACACATAACACATTAGCATTGGTTATTAAATTAGTAATGGAAACTAAGTCACCTTCCTCATTTGTTTTGTATCTAATTTGGTACAATTCCTGTTTTAAAATGTCTTCTGCCAACATCATTTAATACCTTCTATCAAATTAATGTTTTTTGCCATTTTCGTACTATTCTTACCTTTATGTTCAAGTAATTACACTAAAACATTATTATTAAAATGTTTTTTCTTCTATATAAGCGCTTTGTATACAATCTTTTCCATACACGTACATTCACTAAAACACACTAAAAATGTTATCTACACTTACTCGCCGAGCTAATTATGCAAAACTTCAGAGATGGACAAAGAAATGATGATTAAGTTGTTTGAGATTGACAACGAAAGGGATTTTAGGGCTGTTAGGGACACTTATGCAAGTTGTCAAGTTTTGAATTTGCGTTGTCAAAAGAGGCGAGAACAAATGATTGAGATGCAACCCTTTTGCATTTGTCACATGTTCTTGCTGAGTCGTACAATTTGCTAAAAGAGCTTCAGGATTATGAGTTGGATAAATGTAGGGATTTGATGAAATCAATTAGTGAAACTCAACTAAAAGTCTTGAAGAAAATCTCTTTCATGGCTAAGCTTCGCCGTCAGTAATGGTCCTGTCATCTTCTGTTTTGTGCTCACTATCGTCATCTGTCAAACTCATTTGTGATCTACTTGTAAAGGTTGCAGTACTATGTTTGCAACCTATTTTATGGGTTTATCTAGTTAATGTTGTCATGGTGTCCTTTATGTTGAACTTGGAATACCTTATGTTATTATCAATGAAATAAATTGCAGTTTTCAATGTATTTTATTTCTTCCTTTAGTTTAAACTAGTGTAACTATAACCTCATCTTATATACCAAATATTAGGGATGAATAACTTACTATTAGTGTTGAATAACTTACAAGAACGCCTTTATGTATTCTAGGAGAACAAAGTTTTGAAAGAAAGGAATGAATACTACTGATTCATTTATTAGATTTTAAGCTTGCGTTGTTGGGGGGGGGGTGGGATCATGTTCTTAACCGGGTTGTATATTTGGTGATTGTGGTGTTGGGTTTGTCTTTTTTTATTATCGGTTGGGCACGGCATATCTTTTTGGATGTTTTAAGATTATTGACCTGCCCTTGCATATCTGAGAGAATAGTTCTTTCTATTTTACTCATAAAATTGATACATTTTAATTAAATTGTAATTCAAATATTCTTACAAATCTGTATGTTTAACTGTTGATTTGAATTCTTTCATCCATCACTTTCATATCATGGGCTTGTTTGCTCCTGAGAAGGCATACTTTGCCAAAAGGGTAGTGGTTTAAACGATTATTTACTTGTTTGTGATTTTAAAGGATCTTTTATGTAAATAATAACAATTACACAGGGATAAATTGTTGGATTTTGATTTATCCCCATTTAATTGATGGGATTGTCTAGTCAAACTAGTCAAAACAAAGTTCTAACTAAACTAGTGAAAACATAATCCTCTTATATGCAAACCAAGTTCTATACTACATAGTACAACCAAACTCATCTTTATTTAAAACCAAGTCTTTATATCTACACTAGTCAAAACAAATACTCTTTTTGTAACTTAGAAACATTTGTGGCATTTGGCATATTCGGCATCTTCTGGATCATTTAAGAAAGTTGTCCTAAAGTATGTCAATTTATGGTGTTGGAAAAAATATCAGAATGCAAGCGTACTATTAACTTTATTGTTGGTGAAGTTCAGAATGCAACTAGTCATTTAGAGCATCTCAATGATATGGTTGAGATGTTGGAAGGTATGCATTTTACCTTGGAAATTTATGATAGTGTTTGGTGTTTGAGGGAGATGGTTAAGTCTGAGAACAAAAGCTTAATGATTTGAACAAACAGCTTCTTGATGCCTAGGAAGATAACAGGGTCAAGGAAAAGTGTTTGGAGATATTGGAGGAAGTGATCTACTCTAATTAAGGAAGGGGATTTAGGTGTCTTTTTGGGTTGGTCACGATGTATTTAGTATGTTATGAAGCTTGTGGTTTTAGTATCTTTTGGCGTTTTTCAATATGTATTTAGTATGTTATGAATGATGTGTATTTTTGTATTAGTATGGATAATCAGTTTTATCCCTTCCTTAATATGAATGTTAACATCATTTTATGATATCTGTTTTGTTTTAAACTTTGAATGTGTAGTAGTTTTACTATGATTTGCATGTTCATAGCCAAGAAATATATTGTAGTAGCAGATTTACAAATCTGTGTTTTCATTATGCAAAGTCTGTTTTAGAACTACTGGGCAACCTATAATAATTTGTAACCTAAAGGACCAAATTTGTAAGTTGGAAAAATAAAGTGTGTGGACCACAAACAAAAGATCACACATAGTTTATTCAGAACCCCCCCACACGGACCCATTTCTTTCTGTTTTAAACCATCAGTTTTAGATCTAACAAGACATTCTTGTGTTTAACTGGAAATGGAAGCTAATCAAAAAGGTATGTTAGATCTTGCCCCCTCTTTTTGTAACATTCCAATTAGGGTTTTGTACTTTTATTATTTTTATTCATTTATTAAATATTAAACTTAGGGTTTTCATATATTAAATTGACGGGTCCCTTATTTAATATCTCAATCATAGTTAGGTTTTTTGTTATTCTATTATTGAATTGTAATTAGGGTTTTGTTGATGTAATTAGGTTGTTTTTGATATTTTTATTATTGAATGTGTAATTAGGATTTTTGTTGTGAAATTATGACAGTATGATATGCACTGTCCTGATGAAGTTGTCTTTAAAATACACAAAAAACGGGTATTTTGAGCTAGAATCCTCTAGATATGTTAATGGTTCATTTTCTAGTGTTTCTGCATTCACCTGTGATAGGGATATATTCCCGTCATGCCTAAGTTGGATTTTGTCTAGTATACCTGAAAACATATGGGCTTTGTTTTACTGTTTACCAAACACACCACTAGAAAAAGCTTTAAAGTTGATCCACACTGATAATGATGCCATATCATTCTTTGCTGAGGCTGAATGTAGAGGTAAAATACACTTGTATGTTACTCATAAGCAACAGGCTTTAGGGAAGTTTTATTTAAAAAACATGGTTTGGTTAGAAGAGGATGCTTCCCTGTGTTGTTAGTTCAAAAGTCCATTAGAAACTAGGATTAAGGATAAAGTCATAAGGACATCTAAGGATTATGGAAGAAAAAACTCAAGGGGGAAGGAAAAAATGGTGGATGATGAGCCTTTAGGTAGAAAGTTGTTAAAGACTAGTCGTACGGGAAAGGAAAAAAAAATGGATGAGTGGGTGAATAATTGAATTCCTGATTTGACACCTAATTAGGAAAGATAGGTTGATGATGATGTGGTAGGTAGAAACTCAATGCGGATAAGGTGCAAGGGGAAGGAAATAATGACTGAATTCTCTTGCACACCCGCTAATGAAAAAAAGGTGGTGGTAAACAATTACAGAAGAGCCCTTATTAATGGTAAATATAAAATGGTTGAGGGTGCGGATGATGTTATCTGTGTTGAAGATGAAATAAACCTGCTAAACAAAAAAAGGATCTTGGGAAAAAACCTGTTGGATGAGCAACAGATGTTCAGGAATTCCCTGTCAAGGTGTGTAAATTAACTTGCTAATCTAAATGAATTCCAGTTAAATATCCATGTTGCCTTTACTAACTTTAAATTTTTTATAAATTTCAAATGCAGGCTGAGTATTTTTTTCTGATGACACATCTATGTTGCTAAAGTCCTCCTTCAACTTCATCAGTTCAAGATTTTGACTATCTTGATATTTTATAATTTCATGGACAAAACTTTGTTGTACATTATGTTTCTGTATTTGATGTTTAAAAGAATGTTATGATTGGTTGCAAGAAAAATTTTATTAAGTATTGTCAATTATTTTTGGTTTGTGCTGTATCATTTTGAATTTTAACATAGTTTTTTCTGAATTAGGAAGACCAGACTTATTAATACATTATATCTGTTTTGAAACCTTTAAGGTTAGTGTTATGTTTATTCAAAATTACATTTGATGTATAAACGTTAAATATTTTTCTATAAACGTTATACCATTAAGGTTAGTGTTATGTCTTTTGAAAATTAAAACTTGTACAAAATTATCCTACATTTTACCTTATGTGTAGCCCAAAGTACTTAAATGTAAACAATTCACTAAATACCAGTATATCAAGCACACAACATTGTTTTAACAAGAAACATAGATTGTACAAATTAAGCAATTAAAGCAAATAAGAACATACTAGCTACTTTTTGTTCAAGAGTGCACAAGTACAGAAACAACTATGGAGGATTTGTCTCTAACAACAGCAAAGACTTTTTCTAACCCTATTTATGCTTATTTTGCCTGGTATTGAATTATCTTCAACTAGATTTTGTGTTAATTATGTTGTTCAAATTGATTGATATGTGTAACTTTTTAACTTACAGGACAAATGAAGTACCTGCAAATTATTTTGTGTTTGAAGTTCACTATAATGGTGTTTTGAGTGAATATCCTTTAAGGTATGAACATGGGAAGACCTTAACTCTAAAGTTAAGTAAGTCAAACAAGATGCTTTTCTCTAAGATGCTAAATATGTTGTCCTACAAACTAGAATGTCATATTTGGGCCATCTTTGTCTGTTCTCCTAGATGCAGCCTAGGTGAAGGTTTAACAATTGTTGAAGATAATGGTGATATGGAAAAACTTTATGCTATAGCTGAAAATTATGGCTTAGTTAACTTTTATATTGCCCATATCCCTGAGAACTTAGCAGAATATTATTTCAAAATTTTGACTTTAGATGCGTCTGATGAAGAAGTGAAGTCTAAAGTTAAATGTCATGAAAAAAGAAAGCTAGATGCTTCTGCTATGTCTCCTTATGAACTTGTTGATTGGGCATAACAAGAAGCTGGTTAACCTTACCTAAGAACTCCCCCTATTAAACCAAGAAGAAAAGGTATTGAGTTACCATGTAAGAATCTGTTTGCAGATTTTTTTGCATTGCGACAGTGTAGCTGATGAGATAGTCTTGCATGATAATTGGAAATATGAAGGCTTGTCTCTAGATGGTCCCATAGATGTTGGAGGTCCTACTACATGGTGTGATTTGGTACATGAATGTGTTGTTGAGAATGGTGATTCACTTCCAATTATGGATAAGGAATGTTTTTCAAACAATGTTGTGTTGGATGATGTAGTCCTGAATATAGAAAAATCAACGCTTTATTGCTAATGAAGTACGGGTAGAAAGAATAAGGTTAGTTATTTCTAGAAAGTCAAGATGTGTAAAAAATTCAAAGACTTTTAGTTTAAGGAAAGGTTGTGGGAAAAGAGTTGCATGTGGAGCCAATACTCGAAGGTTGGGTGGTTTGATGGGTTTGAATGTGTAGAATTTTAGGGCAAGGAAAGGTTAGGGGAAAAGTGTTGCATGTGGAGACAATACTTGAAGGTTGGGTGGTTTGATGGCTTTGAATGTGCATGTGGTTGATGAAGTTTTACAGGTCACCAAACAAGGATCAATGTCAGCTGGAACCTCCCAACACAGAGGTCTAAATATTTTAGATCAGTGTCTGATGGATCTCCAACACAGTCGTTAAAGATTTGGAAAAAAGTTACTAGGTAACTTTTAATGTTTCATTGCATCTTCCCTTAAAAGTATTGGTATGTTTCAAACAATATTAACTTATTATCTATGTAATCTTTTGTAAGAAGATGGTAGTTGTGTACAAAATATATATTTAGTACACTCTGTTGTCATTATATGTATATTGTGCACAACAATTACCATTAACTTAGTGTTATATGTAATTCTGCTGATTTTGTAATCTGAATTAAGAAGCACATATTATGTAATCATATCTACTAGTATGTTCATTGTTAAATTAGTTTAGTTATATAACCAAACAAATTAGCGTTAAATACGTATTCAAAGTTTAACAGACAGTACGAACTGAGTACAATAACACAAAGTAATGGCCCACCTAGTTTAAGAAGTTGTTTGGAGTTAGTCACTGCGACAAATCGTTGATGTGCATGTTTGCTGATTCAGCATTATGCTGATACATAAAGTACTGATGTGTGTATTCCTGGTGTGGGTGATACATATCTTCCGTAGAATTTGTAACGTGTTGTGGCTCATACATGTGGGACTGTTCATAGAAATTTTGATTTACATCCTGGTGTGTCTCACTCTGGTAGTTGTTTCCTTGACTAGATTATGCCTGCTGTGTAGACTTCTGTTTCTTTTTAACCATGTTCTGTACATTACAACGTAAGTATACATTACTTATAATTAATAATGATATAAATTATCTTTTATAGTTGAATACTTACTTGTAACTTAGGTAAAGGTACAGTACAAGCAGTTCGGTTGTGTCCCTTGACACCACACCGTCCACACTTATTAATAATCGGTCCCTCCCCTTATGAACGAATGCGATCTCTGTTCTTGGGTATACCAGATTGTTTTTTACCAATATCAGGTGGTAATACTTGTTGGATTTCATTAGGAATTTCCCAAGTAGAAACATCTGTCACCAGAAAAAACAATCATGCGTGTGTAGCCTTAATTGTTTTAATCAAAAACCAAGGTTTTGCCAAATAGTTGACAGAGGTTAAACCCTCAACTCTAGCCACTACATAAACGTGACCACATGGTAAACCTGATATCTGCCATCTGCGACACGTACACTCACCTTTCTATAAATTAACTGTATGTATTCCTTGGTTGTCCCGAACCTGATACAACTCATTCTTTAGGATGCCTCTAACACTTCAATTTGAGCTCTTTAAGTATCTGTACTTTATCTTCGCACTTGCCCATGGTGTAAGTTCGTCATCCTGCTTATCTGACATTTAAATTAATATTAGGTAAGAACAAATATGTTTCATAGTATTTTTAACTGAATAGTTATTAATAAAGATTACTTTATACCTTCATATTTTTGTCGACGTTCATAATACCAGTCTTGAAGAAGTTGTCTAAACCAATCCATCAGGGACGTTATTGGAATTTTCCTCACGGTTTTTGTTAATGCATTTATAGATTCAACAGAGTTTGATGTCATATAGTTGTATCTATTTCCAGTGCACTTTGCCCGAGACCATTTCTCAACTCCTGCTTCAACTAGTTTTTGGTGTGCATCAGGTCGCACAGCATGAATATCGGTCATAAGTTTATCAAAATCCTTAACTGTGTACGCTTTGCAAGTCTTCCAATATAACTCCTTATACTTATCACTTTACATACCACGGTTCATCATCAAATGATGACAACAATAACCATGAAATGAGTTAGGAAAAATAGTGTTACATGCAAGTGTAATTGCATAATGTCTGTCTGAAATTATTGTTAAATTTGGTACTTCGCCTATACACTCTTTCAGCTTTCTCAGAAACCATGTCTACGACTCACCGGTTTCACCTTACGATACACCGGTGGCAATAGGTATAATCTGATTGTTTCCATCTATGCCAACAGCCACAAGATTTGTTCCTAAGTAAGACCCTTTCAAATGTGCGGCATCAATAATTATCAACAGCCTCATATAGCATAAGAAACTCTTGATCTGTTATAAGATAAACGTTTAAATATAAAGAATAGCCAAATAATCAAAAATAGCCATTTTAGAATATGCTTACCGCAACACCGAACCCTATGAAACACATCTTAAAACGTCCTTCATCGTCTGTATCAATGTATGTAACAGTGCCTTCGTTTTCCCTCTTTAAGTTATGACAATAAAAAGGCAATTGAGCAAATGATTCAATAGGACATCCTTGAGTTAATGCCAATGCGAGTTGTTTACCTAGTCAAGCCTTCTTGTATGAAACATAGACATTCCATTCCAGATTAACATCATGGGTAATGTCCTTTGGTGTATATACCCTTTTAACATCCCTAACTTTTGGTAATATTAATTTACTCAACAATTTGGAAGAAAGATTTCTATGATATGGATTGAATTGGGTCTTACAACATGTATGATTGTCGTTTATGTTTGTTATTCGCCATCTATTACATTTCTTATTCCTACGAATGAAGATGTACCAAAAACAATCTGGTTTGACACCTTCTACGGCATACCGTTCAGTACTCGAATTAAGAACTTTACATTGATACCCTTTCCTTAAACATTTAAGAGCTATCTCATAGATGCACGCTTCCTTGTCATCAAATGTAAAATGTTTGGTGAATTTAACTCTATGCTTTGACTGAGTAATTAGTGTAGGTGCATGGGGTGGGAATGGAACAAACATAAGTGGGTTTTTTTCTTTCCATTGATGAATAAAATATGGGTTTTCTAAACCTGGAACACTCATATCTATGTCTACAGGTTTTGTATCTGAAGACTGTGTTACCTGTATGGTTGGTTCACATTGTCTGATGCATAGTTTTTTGACCTCTTCTCCAGATACTTCATTCACAAAATAACATACATCATCGTCATCATTTATATTGATGTGGTTAGAACCAATGTTTTAGGATAAACATATTTGGTTACCATCAGCAAGCTTGAATTTTTTCTTCACATAACGAACTAGATTCGAGTAATTCACATCATTTGGGAGTAACACACCGTATTGTAATTCTTCATAAACTAAAAAGACCTTGAATTTGAGAGAAGACATTTGGTTTTGTTATTCATGTAATACAGTTCTTGAAATCATGTATATATAGAAGTTAATGTAGCAAACCAATAAAGTACAAGTATTAAAGTGTTGAGTTAAACACATTCACCTACCAGTTTAACATGTGTTACTAAACACCTTTTGCTTATGTTGTATATAATTGAATAGGGCACATAAATAAGGTACGAGTAACAGATATGGCACATAATTACCAAACTAATTTAACATTTTAAATGGAAATGAAACGTGTTGTCACCAAGTTTCAACTAAGTTGCATATGGAAAATTTGCAGGAGGATCAGTTGTTAGACACGTACCCCGCGCAATCTAAAAAGCAAACTAAGTTACATAAGATCATACACTGAAAAGTGTCAAACATTAACGTCGCACAATCTAAACCAAAAGAAACTAGAATTTGTTCTTACATACGACAAGTTTGAAACAACGGTTACATCATCATAGAAAGAAAACATCAACACGTCTGGAAAACCTTGGCCAAATCCACATAACACATAAGACCTCCACTCCATAAATCTGCATAAACATTAGCCTGCACAATAAAGTGAACGATCTGGGTAAGCGGCAAGAATCAGTGATTCTAAGTTCTCACCAACGAAGAACGAACCAGCATTTCCTTGGATATCCACATACTCGAATGATTGTGAGTTTTCCATGTAAACTTGAACCCTGTGACCCATAACGTCGGCAGTAGCTGCTTCAACTATAGGTTTGTCTTTGTTATTAAAACCAAGTAATTTGGTAAAATGATGGGTGGGCATGGTCATGATTGCCGGAAACGATGTTATAGAACCACCATTAATTGATAACTGGCAACACACAAACACATAGTATTCAGGTGTAGGTATATTTCCAGAAAGTACAATAGAGTTTCGAAGTTTTGAAACATATAACGGAGAATCAAGACCTCGCATTAAAAGGTTTGGTATGGCAATTTCTTGAAAGCGGTGGTTTATCATATCAAAGGAAACTAGTAGGTAATGCTTGTAACTATCACCGCTATCGTCAAAAACCCTTTCATAACCTACCCAATAAATAAATTCACCAACAA
Source organism: Tanacetum coccineum (assembly GCA_026074375.1). NCBI lineage: Eukaryota > Viridiplantae > Streptophyta > Magnoliopsida > Asterales > Asteraceae > Tanacetum > Tanacetum coccineum. The sequence goes on along the minus strand of BQNB010102356.1, from coordinate 1,941 downwards.
CAGCTTGTGTTGACCGTTTGAATCTAATTGATTCGCGGGGCAAACGGTTCATGTCAAGTTGGAACCATCTTAGAGCGCTAAGGGTAAATACATCAACAGACCAATTTCCTTCCCCGGAGGACGGGTATGAAAATTTTAAAACGGTGGGGTCTAGATTGTCAGGACGGACCCCAAAGCCTAAAAGAATTTTAGACCCATCTGGTTCGGTAGTTGGGACAAAAACCCCAACCTTTTTTCCAATCGATGGGTTTGCAATACAAACCATCATGTTATTACCAAATGAAAAACACAAAATCCCATTAGAAGTACCAACAGGTTTAAGATTTGTTACATCGAGGTTTGCTAAAGCTTGGGTGTGGATTAAATTAGCATCAACATATATCATATAACCTAAACGACCTTGATTATAGGCTAAATAAAAGACATCATTCACAGGCTTACGAACACCGTAATTAAAAAAGAAGGCGGTTGAGTCTATGTAAGACTTCCAACTCTTAGAAACAGTACGAAACTGTAGCAAAGACTTAACTGGAAGTCTGTACATAATCTCAATTTGCATTTCAAACGGAATGTAGTCAGACATAATTTTTAAACTTTGAGTTGTTTGATAATGGGTGTTTTGGATTTAGATTCAAATTGTATTTTCTGAAGAATGAAAGTGAAATGGAAGACTTATTAATATATTCAACCCAAACTCATTTAAGACAATTTACCTAACTTACTGGCACTATTTAGTGTTGATGTACTTTGTTGTAGTTGTTAAATTGTAAAGTTTTTGAAACAGTCCCCATATTTAATTATAGGACACACAAACTTTGCATTTTCACATAATGATTTGGTATGTACCTTGATTAAATATTAAGGATTTTTCTGCTTCAATCTTGTGGGTCCAAAAGTATTGAAGGATCCGTTCACGATAGGCAAGCGCTGTTTGAAGAGGCTCATTGACTGGCAATGGTAGGTTACGGCTCAATCGGTATAGAAAAATACACACCCAAATACCACAGTCCCCATAAAGTCCTGCTTGCTCAATAACAGTTGGAAACTTGTATGTGATTTCATATCTCTCAACTGCTATGCCTTTGCTCTGTAAAACACCGTGCTCGTTGAGATACAAAGTAAGCTGTTGTGGCAATGTTCTCTTCATGTTTCGCCACCAATGTCTCCTATTTGAGCTGACCCAACCCAGAGAATCATAAAATGTTACGAGTCCAGTAGTGATATGAAGCTCGGCTAGACACCAGTGCCTCTTTGGTTCATTAACCGGAAAATACACCTATTACAAAAAATCCAGTTATAAATTTAGTTCCTTAAAGATTTCACTAGATCGGGTCCTTAATGAGAACATCTAGATCGGGTCTTTAAACAAATCTACTAGATCGAGTCCTTGATGAGAGAGCTAGATCTGGTATTTGAGAATAACTAGATCGGTCCTCAAATGTATGAACTAGTTCGGTTTCCAAAGTGAATTGACTAGATCGGTTCTCAAATGGACATGATTAGTTCGGTTACCAGAGGAAGTTGACTAGTTTGGTTCCTTAAGAGAAAGACTAGATCGGTTCCTTAAGGTTTAACTAGATCGGTTCCAAAAGGAATCTGATTAGATCGGTTCATAAAGTGAAACGACTAGTTCGGGTTCAAGAGTCTTGTCTAGATCGATTCCTAAAGGATTTTGACTAGATCGGTTCCAATGGGATTTGACTAGTTCGGTTCTCAAGGAGGCTTGACTAGTTCAGGCCTCAAGGGTTCTGACTAGTTTGGTTTCCAAAGGGGTAAAGACTAGATCGGTGCCTAAATTAACACGACTAGATCGGGTCCTCACACACACAAAAATTCACAAACATGATTTTGATGCACACAAGATGTTCTTTTACCATTAATTATCTTAAGGATACCTTTAGACACAATTCTAACAACATTTATCCACTGATTTATCAAGAT